>APFE031169523.1:0-28661 GCA_000404065.3 Pinus taeda
AGGTTATACTTCTCTTATTGGTGTGCAACGACCTGGTCAAAGTTAGCTATTGCTGCTTTGCAGTGCCACTGAATATATCTATGTCATGTTTTGGTCTCTGTCTGGATTGTTTATGTCCGTGTATGGAAGCGCTTCCCTTGTGACCTGGGTGAATTATTTATGATTGCTTTCTTGTTTGTGCCTGTTTCATGTCATACGTCTAGCTTGAATTATAATTGCAAATTAAATTCTCTTTGTGCAGTAAAGAGTAAAATATCCATCCAGAATTCAAGAGCCAGCTGAGCTCATCACCTCTTGTGTGCTGAGGACGAGCTGAGAGCACAATGGCTAACTGTAAGAAATTTTTTTTCCTTTGCTTTTTAATTTGCATGCCGCCTCTCTGATTTTGAAATTTTAGGGATACATGGCAGAGTCTCGTACTCTCTGCAAAAGCTGAGTTTCTCCTTTAATTTTTGTTATGTATCCTTTTGTCCTTTTATCTCTGTTAAGTCGATAGTAACGGTTTCAAATCTCATGGGTTCATTCATATTCTGCAATCCGAAAATGCAATATTTTAGACAACAAATTTTTTCTGAGAGGTTCTGTTCCAAGACAGGGTTGAAAGGATGTTAAATCAGATGAAGTCTAGACTTCCAAAGCCGCCTCATTTTCTGCTCTGCATCTTACCAGAGAGGAAGAACAATGACCTTTATAGTGATTGTGTAATTTTTGTGTTAATGAACGTTTCTAATTTCTAGTTTTTACTTTCTATGAATCTAAACCATATTTTACGAATTTGTAACGTCTCATATTCTATTCCTTGTTTTAAGGCCTTAGAAGAAGAAGTTCCTGTCTCATTTGGGGGTGATTAATCAATGTATTGCACCCATGAAAATGAAGAAGGTCAATGATCAATATTTAATAAATGTGGCTTTGAAAATAAATGCGAAGGTATTTAATCAGTATTCAATGATAAACATTTCATTCGTATAGCCTTTTCGGGCCAACCCCTTGCTTTTGTATGTTGATATTACTGGAACTGTTGTTCTGTTCTTCAAGTTGGTGGCCTCAACTCTGTTTTATCTATGGAATTTGCGCATAGGATGCCTAAGATTTCAATGAAACCAACAATTATTATTCGGATGGATGTTTCACATGGTTCTCCAGGGCATGTAGATTCACTTTCAATTTCAACGATATGCGTCTTTAACATGTTATCTAGGCCTCTCTCTTGAATTGACAGACACGGTGAATTTTAGTATATGTTGTTTTCTGTTAAAGTTATATTGTATCTTATCTTTAAAGCTCTTTCAATTTGTTGTTCAGTGCCATATTTGTATGTTTATCTTTGTTGCACTTACTTTGTCATGTATAGGTGTTTCTGTTCCTGGGCCTGAATTATGGTACAAAACATTAATTAGATATCTAGAACGTAGGTCAGAATTATGCGATTGATATTAACTAAATATTCCTAAGTTATAACCTGTTAGTTTGTCATACCCTTATCAGTTGGGCGTTGCTTCACTTTGGGAAAACTATTATGGACCCTGTACTATTTTAATTGTATACTCGTTGTATCCAAGTTGACTTCTTTACAGTATAGCAATTTCTTGTATTATGGACCCTGTACTATTCTAATTCTGTATTGTTTGGATCCATTGCTGTTCCAACTTGACTCTTTGCAGTATAGGGATTTCTTGTATTTTTTCCCCATACAAGTATAGTTTTTCGAATTGATTGTTTGTTTGTTTGATTCTCTAACTGTTACATATTTATTTCGTATCACAAGGTGTGTGCTTCATTACTTTTGCTATCTTAGTCTGCGTAGGGCTCAAAAACACTGCCTTTTATCAATTAAATAGATCATGTCTACTGTTAATACAGTTCACAGATCTGAGCGTCTCAAAACTCTACATTTCTAAGTTTCTGAAAGGAATTTAGGCTGAAATATGTGAAGATCTAATGTTTTAGTGTTTATTAATTTTCTATGATGGATTTTTATCTTGTTAATACATAAATTTTCTCTGCATCACCTATCTTGAAGGCAATTGCTCAGAATTGCTCTGAATTGGAATTCTTGGCCTTGTTTATTTAGGATTTTAGTTTTTGACCCTGTTTATTCATTCAAAGACAGTGGCATGGAGGCTCTCTGTACAACTCACCTTCTACAGATCCCTCTTCTAATGCTCGGTTTCCTGCCAGAAATAAGAATTCGAGCAGGCTAGTTCTGTCAACAGACCCAAAGCCTCGCTTGAGGTGGACTGCAGACCTTCATGAAATATTCTCCTTCATGAGATATTGGTAGTGGACTGCAGACCTTCATGAAATATTCTCCTTCATGTGATATTGGTAGATGCTATGACAAAGCTTGGAGATCTAGATCCCTGTTCTCTACGCTTAAGGCAGGGACTAGCTACTGTGTGCTTGAGTTGCAAAATACATGCGAGAACATGGCTGGGATCAAGATCACTGTCACCCTTGACAAATTTTAGTTTTCAGAATTGACTAATGCACCATTCCAAGTTGGCAGTGATAGAATGCAGAGTACCCAAAGTTGGATATATCACACACCAGCAAATAATATGATCAAGGAACAAGACTCCTCTTGAGACATGCTCTATTGGTAAGCCATCTAAGGAGTTCTTAGGGCTGATTTAATGAGATCAGTTACTTTCTTATCTCTTATAGCTTTTGTAAGGCAAGTCATCACAATCCCAGCCTTGACTTCATCCAAGATAGTACTTAGATCACCTTTCAGGGACCACACATACCCACCAAAATTGCTTCGAATGACTCTTAGGACAGTGTGAGCATTCCTTCCAGGTCTAAAAGCATAAGATTTCTGAGTGAAACGAGGCTCAAATATAGGTTCCAAAATCATAAGTAAAACCTCTTGCACAATTCTATCCTGGAAGGGAGAAACTCTTGCAAACAGCAAAAGTAATTTGAGTGTGGCCTTTGATAAGAGCTTAGTTCTAAATTTTTCCCTCGGAGACCCAATATAAGGTTCAGCCCTTCAACCCCATTTAAACTCAGATTCCAACAGAGCATTTCTCAAAACCAATGTTTTAAGATCCGGCCGGGTCAGCATCAACCCGGCCGAGTTGGTCCGGGTCATTGGCCTGGGCCACGAAACGGTCATCAACCCGGTTCGGTCGACCGAGTCACTCAATGACTCGGCCGAGTCATTGCTGACTCGGCCGAAACGGCCGGGTCCCCATAAAAACGGCCGGGTCACGGTGTATGTGTTAAGAGTGTCGTACATGTTCCTGCAGACAATCACATGCAGTCTATCTGCTAGTAAGGAGGTATTTTGATTAACCCATTGAGGTTATTAATAAAATCATTCTAAATCCATATTCTGTCTCTTCTGAGGGCAGCAACAAGTGGCATGAATAGTCCCAGAACACTTCCAATCCCAGATCAATAGGACCAGAAACCTCCTCTCAAATGAGCTGGTAGACCCACTCATACTCACCCCCTTGAAATATTTTGAGTAATCCTTGTTCCCCATCTCAACATAGGTCGGACCTCAACATTCAGCACAAGTCAGTTACTTGGCATATCCCTCCTCCAGGAGACAAGTCCGTTACTCAATACTTGTTATCATATTTGTACCTTAAGAGCCTCACACATAGAAAGTATATCTTAAAGATGTTGAATATATGATGCAAAGACTTATGAAATAAAACCAATGAGTTAAAACTTAAAACCAAATTCAAGATGTGACTTTGAAAACTAAATGATTCAACAATTCTGAAAATATCTCTATTTGATGCTTTATAGAAGTAAATTTTAGCATTGATAAACCAAAGCATATTTCAACTAAATCCAATTAAAATAAACCAGTCGATAAGAATATGGATCTATTAATCAAATCTAGTTTGATGGTATTTTAGGTTAATTACAAGATTTGAACAAGAGGCTACTGTTACCCACCACGGTCCACAAGTGGGCAACCCCATAGGAGAAATTTCCTACTAGATTGTCTTAAGCTGGTAGACAGCAGCCCCTAACAATCACCAGTGACAAGGAAAGGCAGCATTGAAGATCACTCCATTAAAATAGCATACGTAAGGGCCAAAATTCAAATACAACAGGAAGGGCATCAAGAAGAACTAGTCATCACTTCATAAAGACTCTAATGAAAGAACTTTTGGAAAAAGAAAAGGAGATCTCAAGAACCCTGCCTTCATCCTCAAGAAGAACTCTACATATTTGAAGTATTTTAGGGAAGCCTCCACATTCTACATCATCATCCAAAGGACGCAGGAAGATCTATTCATCACCATCAAAGAAATCTCCCTCACATTGAAGAAAAGAAGCTCTGTTGAAGGAAGAAGATCATCCCTCCTTTGTCTACTTTGATCATATGTTGTCTTCCATCTATATTATAATGTTGTGTGTTTGGAAACATGAATGAAAATCTTTAAAATTATGTTTAAAATCTTCAAAATTATGTTTTTTTATAAAAAAACTAAATATTTAATGTATTTTTTACAACGACCGAGTCATTGAAAACGAGTCGGCCGAGTCATTACCGTTTCGGAGTCGGAGTCGGAGTCATTGCTCGGCCGAGTCGAAGTCGGAGTCGGAGTCTTAAAACATTGCTCAAAACTAATAAATCTTTTTAAACAACTTTTCGAAATGCGTTGCATTTTGAAATTATCAATGTCAATGCGTTGCATTTTGAAATTACCAATGTCAATGCTGCTGTCACCTACATGGGAATGGTCTGAGATCTCTTATGGCAAATAAGAAATAATCTTAGCCTACTTACTTTACCTTTCTGGTGGTGTTTCTTTTCTTCAAGCCAGCTCATAGCAGGGACTTGTTGCCATGCAACTTTTCTTGTTAACTATGGCTTCCATTATCTCAAGTTTTATTCTTTAAGATGATCCATAATTTCAATTAAAAAATGTTTTTATCAAAAAATTATTCATAACTTTTAAAAATTTGTGAAATATTATGGTGACTAATAGCCATCCTATTTGCATGAGTAATATATGCACCGTCACATTACTCCACATTTCGGTATACACAGGACCATGTACCTTTCTGGTATAATGCTGACGCTGCATAGCTTACTGTGGTAGTTTATCGCAATTCGCCCTTATTATATCCCATTTTGACGTGTGTGCAATTGAACAATATGTCGTCAATATAAACTGGAACGACCGTTGATATTTTTGACATGGATTAAAAGTGTAGGGCCAGTGACGTCATCCTCGATCAAGTGTGGCGCCCTCTTCTCTAGATCCCAGTTCTCTGAATCAAAGGCAGACCATTACTAACGCTGCAGCTGACCTGTTAGGACCTGCGGTCCGTGTGACAGGCAGGGCGACTCCATCGTGTGAAGGACGTACGAAATATGAAACAAAATGAACCTTGGGCGAGTTTATAAGGTGTTGGGCGAGTTGAGGAGGCGGTCCCATGAGTTGGGCAGGCTGACCATCCTCTTGGGCGAGGCAACACATTGTAAACGAGTCGGCTTGGGCGTTTGGTGTGGATCGGTCGGGTGACAACCCGCCACTCGCCCGTATATATTGGAGGGTGTTTGGAGGAAAGCGACCATCATTCAATCAATACGAGTTCGAACAAGGAGTTCTGCAATGCATGGATGAGCCCACACGACGGGCGAAACTCAGGTGGAAAACTCGTTCGAGAAAGTCGTTCAAGAAAGTCATTCAGAAAAGTCATTCAGAAAAGTCGTTTAGAAAAGTTGTTCAGGCAGAACTCAAGCAAGGTCGTTCAGGCAGAATCGGGTGAGGTCGTTGGGGCGAGCCGGGTGAGGTCGTCGGGCAAGCCGGGTGAAGTCGTCCGGGCAAGCCGGGTGAGGTCATTCGGGTGACCCAGGTGAAGTCGTGTGACGACCTGGGTGAGGTCGTTCGGGCGACCTAGGTGAAATCGTGTGGTGACCCGGGTGAGGTCGTTCGGGCGAATCAGGTGAAGTTGTGTGGCGACCCAAGTGAAGTCGTGTGGCGACTTGAGTGAAGTTGAACGGGTGAACGAGTTGGTTGAACGGGTGGACGTGCGAACAAGCAGCCGGGTGAGGGCGCACCGTGCACGCCGAAACGAAGAATCATGCAGATGGGCAACCTGGGTAGGGTGCGCCGTGCACGACGAAACGGTGGAAATGGTGAAGTGTTGAGATTGTGAACAGAGGTGTGACTAGTGCGGAGGCATCTGTGTGTGGAAACTTGGTTACAAAAAGGCGCGCCCAAGTTGGGACACGATCGTGCGACAAGGTGAACGAAGGGTTGGTGAGTCATGTGGCGACCGTGTGAAGGTGCTGACGAGTTGAGCAACCGAGTTTGCCGAAGTTGGAAAATTGGCTAAGTGTAAATTTGGGGTTTCCCAAGATTTAACTTGTACTTATAAAAGAAGATTATATATATTGATTCGGGCATACTCATATTGCAGGGAGTTGCCCCTCCCTTTATATTGTTGTGCATTTCTCTTGTATAATGTTGTTTATGTGAATGTTATGGGCTTTCACTTGTATAAAGGAACATTAATAATACTTGGTAACATAAATAAAACTAAGCATGGAATGTTAGGCGTAGTCTACAATTGTAAGTATTGGTGGAAAGAAAACGATTGGTAGTGCCGCACCTCGCTATAAGCGGTTGAAAGACTACCGCAGGTGTAGGGGCGTGACAAGTGGTATCAGAGCAGGTTGATGACTGGGTTGATGATGAAATGATGATCCCGCTGCACTATCGTGATAGTTGGTATCAGAGCTAGTCCAAGTTTTGCAGGAAACTTGGTGGACTGAATCAAGGAGTTGATTCTACGAAGACCAAAGACTCAAAAGGAAGTTCAAGTTTTGCAGGTGACAAGTGGAATATCAGGGTGATTTAGGTGAATGGTGAAACAGGTTTAGCAGAGGTGAAGCTTCGTGCTTGGACCAAGTTGAACGACAAGGCATGGTAGGTTTGGAAGAATGCGAATGGAAGCTCTTGCTTACCTTATACAGGTTGAAGCGTATGAAAGAAGAGAACCCCCGGATTTGAAAGGAACTTGAAGCCTTGGAAAAGAATGTTGAAGATGGACTTCTTCAACTTGGTTGGACAATGGAGCAAGAAGAAGTTGCAGATTGTGGTGACAAGGAAGAGGAAGCCATGATGATTGAGGATGTTGCAGATGTGACAACGATGGAGGATGAACTTGAGATTAATCAAGTTGGACCAGGATCATGCAGTTTGCAGACATGGGTGGATGAGGATACTCACATGGAGGAGCCTCATGATGATGATGAAGTAAGTATTGATACTTGTATTTCACTTCAGCATTTGGTAGAGGGACTGTATGCAAGGAAGGGCAAAGTCAGTTTTTCGATGCTAGGGAGGATCTTACCATGGATGACTATGATGAGACCTTGTATGGAGAAGCAAGGATTGTTGACTGTTGCAGGACTTGTTGGGGTTGTTTGTGACCTTATGATAGAAGGTACAAAGGCCCGTGACAAGGGAGGAACATGATGATCGTTGTGGAGGATTGGGTCATGCTTTAGCCACATGAAGAATTGGCTAAGTGCCCGGCATGACTAATGGATAGATTGGAGGGCACACACTTGGGTATGATGATGCTTGGGTGGACTTCTCATGGCCGAGACCAAGAGCAACTCTTGGTGGAACCTTTAGTGAGGAAGCTATGATGGAGAGATTCATGTGATGATGATATGGTTGGGTGACTGAGTTCACTAGACCGGAGATTGTAGACTTGGATGAGGATGACCGATTGTTGTGATGAGTCTACTTGGTTGGGCTACATGGGCAACTTAGTCATGGACATCAGGTTGGACACATGGAGCATGGCAGTCTATGCAGGGACATTATGCAGAAGCACTCGTAGAGGTGTCACTTATGGGCATCCAATGAGGAGTTCCAAGGCAGGGATGTTGTACAGGCAGATTTGCTGATGTGACATGGAGATGTTTTACTTATGAGCCGATGGAGAGGTTGTGCACTCTTGTACAACAAGGCCATGGACTTGGATGAAGTTGTGAGCAGACTATGGAGCATTCATACTACATGGATAGTTGAGGCATCTTGCAGAGACCTTTGGGCTGAGACTTGTATGCTTGTTGAGATGTTGGTTGGAGATGACTCATGGAGCTCATAATGACATGAGGTTGTGACTTTTGGGGGACTTCATATATGGTGGACTTAGAGGATCTGATGCATTGAGGAGCTGAGGCCAGAGATTTTGATGCAGGATGGGGTGCATACTTTCAAGTACATGTATGGGAATGACTTGAAAGAGTGACTTGATGTGGAGGATCGATATGAGACACTTTGGAGTGATGGAGTTACAACGATGATGATGCCTTCGTGGCAACACTTGGCCATGGGTTGAGCTGAGACTCAACCACTTTTGACACATGGGAGCTGATTGATCTATGATCACAGGCAGCACATGGATAGATGAGATAGGTGTATACTTGTTTCTATGGCAGATTTGAGGGATGGCACATTGCAGATATGACGGAGGTTGCTTCACGGACCTGGATGTGGCACATCGAGAGTCGGAGTTTGATGAGATGATCTCTTCACCTTGAGGAGATGGATGTTTTGTAGATGGATGATGATGTTGGGGTGGATGTGGCTGATTTCATGTAGCACATTAGTACCTGACATCATGGACAACATGTTGCAGATGAGATGAGGACTACTTCATGGACCTGATCATGGCTTACACTTGTATGGAGATGGATTCTTGGTCGAGTTGAGGATGTGACAGGATGTTCAAAGAAATGACTGATGATGGCATGAGGATGTGCATTCTCATGGTTTGAGCGTGACATTTGGATTGATCAGCCGACTAGTTCAAACATGGGGGTCGACAGTGTGCAGAGATGTGTTAGCATTTGTTGGAGTATCATGGTAGCAGTTCACACGAGGACAATACATGATGAGGTCGACATGATATGTTGCAGGAAGCATGTAGCTTGAGATGGAGGGGCCAGCCTTCCACGATGGGGAGTAACATGTGGAGATTGTGACAGGGTGGTTGATGATCATGGATTGAGATGATTTCCAATGTATGACATATCGATGGGGTGTATACCTTGGTATGGTGATCTTGGTGACAGATGGTTGCCGAGATGAGATATTGTCGAGGACAACAATGACTTCTAGTGGGGGAGGATGTTATGACCTGTGGTCCATGCAATGGGCATGGCGACTCCATCGTGCGAAGGACATGCGAAATATGAAACAAAACGAACTTTGGGCGAGTTTATAAGGTGTTGGGCGAGTTGAGGAGGCAGTCCCATGAGTTGGGCGGGTTGACCATCCTCTTAGGCGAGGCAACGCATTGTAAACGAGTTGGCTTGGGCGTTTGGTGTGGGTCAGCCGGGTGACACAACCCGCCACCTGGCCGTATATATTGGAGGGCGTTTGGAGGCAAACGACCATCATTCGATCAATACAAGTTCGAATAAGGAGTTCTGCAGTGCGTGGATGAGCCCACAAGACGGGCAGAACTTGAGTGGAAAACTTGTTCGGAAAATTCATTTGCGAAAGTCGTTCAAGAAAGTTGTTCAGAAAAGTCGTTTAGGAAAGTCGTTTAGGAAAGTCGTTTAGAAAAGTCGTTCAGGCAGAACTCGGGCGAGGTCGTTCAGGCAGAACCGGGTAAGGTCGTTCGGGCGAGCCAGGTGAGGTCGTCGGACGACCCAGGTGAATTCGTTCGGGCGAGCCGGGTGAGGTCGTTCGGGCGACCTGAGAAAAGTCATGTGGCGACCCAGGTGAGGTCGTTCAGGTGACCTGGGTGAAGTCGTGTGGCGACCCAGGTGAGGTCGTTCGGGCGAACCGGGTGAAGTTGTGTGGCGACCCGGGTGAAGTTGTGTGGCGACCCAAGTGAAGTCATGTGGCGACTTGGGTGAAGTTGAACGGGTGGACGTGCGGACGGGCGGCTGGGTGAGGGCACGTCGTGCACGCCGAAACGAAGAATCGTGTGGACGGGTGACGAGGGTAGGGTGCACCGTGCACGACGAAACAGTGGAAACGGTGAAGTGTTGAGATTGTGAACGAAGGTGTAACTCGTGTGGAGGCGTGCATGTGTGGTGACTTGGTTACGACGAGGCGTGCCCAAGTTGGGCAAACAACACGATCGTGCGACAAGGTGAACGAAGGGTTGGTGAGTTGTGCGACCACCGTGCGGAGGTGCCGACAAGCTGGGCAACCGAGTTTGCCGAAGTTGGAAAATTGGCTAAGTGTAAATTTGGGGTTTCCCAAGATTTAACTTGTACTTGTAAAAGAAGATTATATATATTGATTCGGGCAGACTCATATTGCAGGGAGTTGCCCCTCCCTTTATACTGTTGTGCATTTCTCTTGTATAATGATGTTTATGTGAATGTTATGGGCTTTCACTTGTCTAAAGGAACATTAATAATACTTGGTAACAGAAATAAAACTAAGTATGGAATGTTAGGCATAGTCTACAATCATAAGTATTGGTGAAAAGAAAATGATTGGTAGTGCCGCACCTCGCTATAAGTGGTTGAAAGACTACCGCAGGTGTAGGGGTGTGACACAACCCCTGGCCCAAGGGTTTCGTATATCATTCTAGGTGAGTGCTTGTGATAATGGGATAGTTACCAAATTCAAATTCGGATTTTCAATCGGATTTGAATTGGATATTATACTATACTATAAAATTTGTATCAGAAATTTTCAATTCTCACATTAACAATATACATCTTATATATATATATATATATATATATATATATATAATTTTTATTTATTTTAACAAAAAAATGTCTTTACTCATATTCTTTTATTCTTTTATTCTTTTTATTCAGTTTAAAATTTAAAATAATTTTTTTAAAATATAATTTATTAAACAAAAATATGGTTATTTCTAAAAATCATTTTGTTTTTTAAAACTCAAAATTATATACCACCCAATTTCATATCTTATCTAAATTCTTTTGTTATCTAAATTCTTTTGTATTTGAAATTAGATCGCTTTTTAATTTCAAATTTCAAATATTATTTAAAATCCTTTCTAATTAATATATATTTAAAAACTAAAATATTAAAAACTTATTTTCATAAAATTCATCCTAATATAAACATATTTAAAAAAACAATTATTTTTTATAAAATTGATTAAACTTGAATTATTTTTTATAAACTTCAAAATTTAAGTTCAAATTTTTAGTTTCTTGTTATATTAATTTTTTAAAACTGTGAAAGAAACTTTGAAATTTAAAACCTAAAATTTCCATTCACAATTGGTTTCTGACAATTCATTTAACATTTCACAACTAGTTTCTAACAATTCACTTACCATTCTAAACAAAAACAATTCTTATTTGCAAATCAATTTATCGAATTTTAGTATTCTTTATCCCAGACGTATTTGGTAACTATGGGCAACTTTTTGGGATCGTCTTTTCTCCTCAGGGATTATGGAACTTACCTCCCTCATCATCACGGGAGATCTGAACTGTTCTATCGCCTTGGAGGAAACTTGGCGCCGAACCAAAAGACTTGATCCATTGGCGGGAATGTTTAGGGACACCCTCCTAACACACAATTGTGTAGACAGCTGCTTGGAGGTTATGGCTCCTACTTGGGATAATGGGCGGGAAGGTGCGGTGTTTGTCACCAAGAGATTGGATCGTATCTTAATCCATGAAAATTTGATTAACCCTCTGGGGGAGGTATAGACAAACGTCATCAATAATTTCTTATCTAATCACAAGCATGTTACTTTGGCCTGGAAGAAGCCGCTAGTGCATCCTCAAATGCCTTTCAAATTTAACAGAATTTGGCTAGGAGATCTGGAATTCAATACTCTAGTCTAGGAATCTTGGAACTACGAGAGCATTATTGGTTCCTCTCCCACAAATCATTTTATTAACAAACTGCAATCTCTCCATGGGGTGGTGAAACCTTGGAAGAAAAAAAAAACTATCTATGAAAACAGAAATCAGAGACATTCAAAGTGAATTGGATTATCTTCTCTCTCTTATGGCCACTGACAACCCTCCTGTTTCCATCCAAACTCATACCCGGGAACTAGAGGTCAAAAGAGATTGCATCTTAGATATTGAAGAAGTCTCCTGGCATCTGAAGATATGGGCTATCTGGATCAAGGGAGGAGACAAAAAGACAAAATTTTTCTATCAATTTGCAAACCATAGGTGGAATATAAAATCCATTTGGGGAATTTTGGATGAAGTGGGAGAATATATCCATTCACAGGTTGATATCTCAAAAGCTGCCACCTTACATTTCAAAACAACTTATGAAAGGAATGACAACATTGTGGCGCAAGACCTCATCTAGGTGATTGAACATTATCCAATTATGTTTGACCAGGACTCGAATTAGGATCTTTACAAATGCATCTTAGAAGATGAACTTCTTTATGTCCTCAAATATTTTAAATGGGACAAAAGTCCAGGGCTGGATGGGTGGGTGGTGGAACTATTCACATATTTTTTTGATCTTTTCAAACATGATACCATTCAGATGGTCAAGGAATCTAGAATAACTGGGTATGTACACCACTGCATCAAGTTGACCTACATTGCTCTCATCCAAAGCACAATCCTCCAAACTGTTTTGATGACTACAGGCCTATCTTGCTATGCAATCTTATCTATAAAATTATCTCCAAAACAATATTAGGTTATCTGAGGGACACTCTCTCTCTTCATTTATGCCCACAACAACATGGTTTTTTGAAAGGTTGTCAAATACATGATGTGGTTGAAAATGCACAGGAGTGTATGCACTCTATCCATACAAGAAACTCTAATGCTACTATTCTACAAGTTGATATGAAAAAATACTTTGACAGCCTCGATTGGGGATACTTCAGGCTTGTCCATTTTAAAATAGGCTTGCAATCAAAGTGTGTGCACTCAATTATGGCATGCATTATCAATGTTGATTATTCAGTGATCATAAACAGGTACCATTCATAATTCTTTTGGGCAGGGAGGGAACTCAGACAGGGACGCTCGCTTTCACCTTTATTATTCATTCTTGCTATGGATGGTCTCAGCTTGCACATTTCAAAGGCTGTGGAATGATATCAATTTCATGCCCTCAAGATCAGCAATAATATCAACATCTCACATGGGTTTTTTGTTGATGACGTTTTGATTATGGGTATGTTGCTCCACTTTTCCTAGTTATGTCTTTCTCATATTTTCAGAAAATTTGCCAATGCAACTGGTCTTTGTATGAATGCACATAAATATATCTTGTATCATGATAATTGTGACTTGGAAAATATTGTCTATATCAAGAATTTATTTGGTATAGAGGCCAAATTAATGGATCAAGGCATAAAATATTTATGTTTCCAAATTAAAGCATGCAATTACAGAAATGCTGACTGGATTTGGCTTATTGATAGATTCTACAAAAAAAATCTCTTGGTGGGAGTTCATAAACCTTTCCCTGGGTGGGCACATTATCCTCTCCCAAGTTGTCCTAAACCAATTATTTGTATACTTGTCCCACCTATTTTATATTCCTGCTGCTACCATCCTCTCCCTAAATCGAGTCATGGATAATTTCATCTGAGGAGGCAGTGATATTAAAAAAAAATATCACCTTGCCAAAATTCATTTAATTATCCTACTGAAAGTCTTAGGGGGATGGGGAATTTTAGACCTTCGTCATTTTGGACAGGATTTACTTATTAAATCCCTTTGGAGAGGCATCTTTGGTATTGGTACCTAGAGCATGGTCATTAGACAAAAATATCTCAAGAACTATGACTTCACTTACTAGTTCCGTAAAGGTTCCGTTGGTGCCAAAAATGGATCTACCATCTGGCTTAGCTTCCAAAACGTTTCCAAGATCCCTCTGCAACATCTAGCTTGGAAATTTGGCTCGGGACACAACATTCTCATTGGAACTGACCGTATCCTAGGTTATGGTGATGTAGACAATATCCCAGAACAACTTATCACTTCCCTTAATAGTAGAGGCATCTCTTTTTAGGGTCAATCCATTGCTTCATGAAGGGGTCCATATCCTATCTGGAGGTCTGCTTTGGATCACAGTCTGCCTCGTTTGTGGGATCCGGAATGGTTTCACAGCGTGGTTGGGATGAACCAGTTGGGGATATGCCATGAGGGAAACCAAGACAAGATAATCTAGATAAGGAAGATGCAGAATGACAATATTAATGTGGCTGATGCATATTTTTCTCTCTGCTCCAGGGCCTCTAACCTGACTGAGGAACATACTCTTTATGCATTCTGGAAAACCAACATTCCCAACAAAATTTTACTTTTCACCTGGCTAGTCTTTCACAACAAAAATCTAACATGGGAAAACCTGCAAAAGTGGTTAGGCATGGGCCTAGCATCTATCCTTTTTGAAAGAGAGGTTCTAAAAATAATAATCACATTTTCCTTACTTGTCCACTCTCTACTCATATCTAGAAATGTCTCTCTTCTCTACTTGGTTTTCCTTTTCATCAGTATGAGTATTAAAGGTTGTCTACTATGGTGGAGGTGCCAAAAGGCTAATCAGAGTATACTCATGCCTATCCTTTTCTAGGAAATATGGAAGTGGAGGAATAACTACATTTTTCAAAACTATTCAGAGAATTTTCATAGGGTCATGCATAACATTCTCACCTCTCTAACTCCATACTCTTCTAAAAAAACAAGCAAGATGGTTTCTTGCCATAACAAGACGGAAGTGCAACAGATATTCCCGATGGCGTTTTTTGATGGTGCTGCTCAACAAAGAGTATGTGGCTGTGGCTTCTGGTTGGCCACCTCAAAGGAACAAAGATATAATTTTTTCTGCCATGGCTATAGGGGCACAAACACTAAAGCGGAGGTTATGGAACTTTGGGGCCTTCTATGGTTCATACGCTTTCTAGATATTCCCCTTATCCACATCTATGCAGATTATAACGTAATAATACAACATTTAAAGGGGTATGATAAAATATCCAACCCCTTAGTGCTTGGATGGTTGACGAGAATTGAACAGTTATGGGCTTTACTAAACAATTCCACTATAAACCATGTCCACAGAGAGCAAAATATGGCAGCGGATAAACTATCAAAGAAGGGATTAACTGGTTCTTTAGGCAATATGCACTTAACTATTACTATGGACAAAAGGACTATAAATATCGAAGATTTTCCCCTCCCCGGTTAAATACATTCCCCTCCCCTAACATTCTGATTTTTCTTGATGTTTTGTAGGTTATTAAATGTGAAATATAGCTTTTGCAACATTAATGAAAGATTGTTGTTCTATTTTGTACATGGATGCCTTGCCACTGGGTATAAACGATGTCCTCTATGAGGATGGACTCGACCATTCCATGGAAAAATCTGTCTCTTCCTCCTTGTAGATGGTGTTGTCATTTTGATCATACAAAATCCTTATGCTGGCATACTTTACCGTCGGATGTGGCATCGGTTCTATCTGTTTCTCCTTTAAGTTTCTTATCCATAGAACATATCAATGCAAATATGCACCATCTTGTTATTTTTTATGATGTGGGGAGCTTGCAGACTATAGCTCCTTCTTATCTTTGCCAATTTAGATATTGTTTTCATGAATATTTTGTTTTTTCTATCAGGTTAATCTTGTTGTATATGGACCTCTACCCTTGTATTGTTATCATTACAAGGGTGATTTGTATATTCTCACAGTGCCATTTAGGCTCATGTTATGAACATTGAATGGCATATGCATATCTTATTATTCTTACATAAATATAATTTTTTTATTTTTTTTATTTTTTATTTTTTTATTTTTAATTTTTTCGTACTGTAAAATAAAAATAAACAAAAAACAAAAAAACAAAAATATAAGAAAACAAAACAAAACAAAAAACTATGGATCATGGTTTATGTAATAGGTAGCTGACCATTATACAATGAATGCAAAAATTGTAAACTGAATCTATCACACGGGATTGAGATCATATTTTTTGGGTATTTATCATGAATGTTGCGTTAACTCTCAGCGAGTAGTTATTGAAAATATCGCAGTAAATTTTTTTTTTCAATATGAAAAAAACACTTTCTTTTTCATTAAAAAAAGAGAGTACATTCTCTTAGAAACTATACAAAAGTGCTTTATCTGGAACATAGATTCATTTCCACACATTTTACCGAGTTTTAATGGAAACCATATCAAAAGCCTATTGTGCACCATGGTCTATTTGTCTATAAAATTGAAGTTTAGAACCTTAACAAAATATATTTTTACATTAATATCGTACCGAAACCGTCTACAAAACAATGTTGTGATAAATTCCTAAAAGATATTGATGTTCCTTGCATTCATGAGTTTGTTCTGGATATAAACTGCATAATGATATTTACTCGAGTCCAAATCGATTTCCCTTTTTGAAAGAAGATCAACGATCATATGGTTTTGTTCTATGTAGATGTGAGTATAGGAGATGCCTTGGAAGGAATGCTCCAGTTGCTCTAGATTCTTGATGCGTCTCATCTAGTTCGATAGAATATGGGGATTGGAATTTGAGAAATTGCACTTGCATCTCCACGAACGTGAATTTTGTCGGTCCCCAACCAATTAGCGAAAGTGAGAACACCCCAGACCGCAATAAGTTGAACTCTACTATTGGTCCCTCTTCCTCCCCGCCAACAGAAGTGGTAAATATTCCTAGGCTCTAGGATGATGACAAAACTGCATCCACATCTTCTCTATTGGCTAGCCCCATCATCAAAAATACCCTAGGGATAAAAAAGGAGAAAAAAAGAAAAAATTAAGAAGAAGTCATACTCTTTATTATCACCTCCGAAGCCATCGGAACCTTATGTTAGAACAACCAAGCATTTCGGCTTCTCCATATGGCCCAGATAACATAGAAAGGGAGGGAATGGTAGGCTAGCCTATATTTGGACCAATTAAGAAAGAATACTTCTAGCGAGATCTGAGGTCTCAAATGTCCCAGATTAAGAATGGTCATCACCCCAAACCAAACTTCCTTGGCAAAGGAGCAACCAATGAGAAGATGGCCAGCCTCCTCATCTTGCACATGGAGAAAATACTTGGTCCATGGAAACCTCTTCCCTGTAAATTTTCCCAAATTGGAATTATTCTGTGGATGGCCACCCACCCAAATCATTAGAGTTTCATGGGAATCTCCCAACCCCACGCTGCCTTGAACCAACTCAAGGAATTGAAAGATTTTTCTGAAAAAGGAAGATGGTTGTAAATATCCTTAACTTTTGGGAACCCATCTTTTGTAGCGCCTTCCAATTGCATTAAGTCTTCCCCTTCATCAATGAATGTGCAAGCTTCATAAATGTTTGTGATGTATACTTCCCATTCAAAGGCCAAGTCCATAGTTAATCCAATGTCTAGCTCTCAGCCAAGCTGGATGTGCAGTTAATTGGTTATTCCTGACAACTATATGAGCAACTTTGAAGATTCTCTTTCCATGAAGAAGGGTAATAAGTGCAACCGATAAGGTGTGATTAGCCTCTAGGCCTTTAATTACATCCAAACCATGTTTCCATCTCTGATGGCCCATCTCGTGTTTCCCAACATCTAGTGACTTGTCCATTTCAAAGTTGGGAAAAGATGCAACACTTTTAACCTTTTCTGTTTTTTGTTTTGTGGGTTTTTTTTATGTTTTGTTGGCATATTTTGTAGTCAAATTTTGGTAGAGATGTGTTGGGATCACTGAGTTGTGAACTTCCTATAATTTTGGTGACTCAGATTTTTCAAAGTGTTGAATCTATATATGCAATGAAAATTACATATTAAATAATACAAATTATAATTCGACCAAAAATTATTCCAGCAAAATCTCTCAAATATATAACTAGCACAACCACATTAATAAATGTGATTGACCCAAAAACAATATTTTTCACATTTTATATAACTATAGATTTATAAAAACAAAACTAATAAATATACCAACTACATTTGTCCGTATTAATATTAGTTTTTTTTTTCATATTAATATTATATTTTTGGAAGAAAATGCGAACAAGAACGTTTCACAAGCCCAACCATGTAGGTTTAATAACTTAGTTCAAAATCTCTATTTATTTTTATTATTTTATTGCACCATAACACATAACAGTTAGTAAAGACTTGTGAAAGAAAATGCTAGCTAGACAATGTTTTACAACTTCAGCTAGGGTTTATTCATTTCTTGTGTTTTAAATATTGATCTCAATATATTAGTTATTTTTAGATTTTTATATTTTAAATTCAATGGATTAATTAACCAAAGGGATTAAATTATAAACTGAAGTTACTAATAAACCAAAAGGTTTATTATTATAAACCCAATGAATTAGTAAACCCATAAATAAATATTATAAACCTAAAGGATCAACAAACCCAAGGAATCAATATTAAAAACACATAGGATTAGTAAACCCTAACAATTAACATTTTTAACCCAATGGATTAATAAACCCTCATAACTAATATTTTAAACTCAAGGGATTAATAAACCCAAGATATTATTAATATTATAAACTCAAAGGATTTAATTATAAACCGAAGGAATGATTAATATTATAAACCCAAAAGTTTGCAAGGGGTCGCAAACCGATAGCCAACATCATAAACGATGTGACCACTACTTATCATGAAGGGATCAGTGATGTCACGCCCCTATCTTAGCGATATTTTTTCAACTGCTCATAGGCAGGTGCGATATCACCACCCGATTTCTTTTCAGCAATACTTTCAAGTGTGGACTACACCTAACATTCTATACTTAGTTTATTTTTCACTTTCTAAGTATTAAAATTCATAAAACAGTGAAAACATTCAATTTAAACTTCTTTCAAGATCATTATCATTTCCACATATGCACAACAGATATAATATTTAACGAGAGGGGAAACTCGTTGAATATGAGTCTGCCCACAATGATAATAATAATCTTTACAAAATATATAGTTACAGTCTTTGGACATGAACCACAACTTTCTTCTCACAATTTTTGACAAAATATACAACTTGGCCTGGACCGTTCAACCTTACCCAAACCATTGTACAGAGGACCCACCCTTGCCAGGTCGGGTAGCCCAACTTGCTGGGTAGAGGCGCCCACCCCCGGGCCACCCTCCACACTAACTCGTCGTGCCAACCAGTTAGATAGCCAATCGCATCATTCAACAAAACTCACGCCTCCGTTCCGACCGCCCTACCCAGCGTCCACCCATAGCTCGCCCAACGTTCGGCACTCTATCCGCACTTCTGTTCGCCTTTCTACAGTTACAACCATAGAACCGTCGTAACCGCAGGTCTGTCCACAGTCCCACGGCACTGCAGACTTGTCTACCGACCACTGTAACTGCATACCTGCCCGTTCGTTCGGCCCAGCTCACCATCATGTAGCGCGCCCATCGCGGGTTGCCCGCCCTTACCCGACTCAAGTGTCCAACTAGTTTGCCCATTAGGAAGAGTTCCCAACCTACAGCTTGCCAACCCGAACTCTGCGTCTTCGTTCCTTGGCTCGATGCTTCGGTCAGAGTACCACCTACACCTTGCCTTTACTTTATGCGTCCACCCTTTGCTCGCCCTTCCTTCTTAAGCTCTCTCTTTGTTGTGAAATTCAAACTTGAAGGATGCCTTCTTCCTCCATGGCGTTTGCCTATTGATACGCTTCCCCAAGGATTTGTTCATGGGTTGGCCTGCCCAAGCTGACCTGCCAATTCGGCCAGCTCGCACACAGTTCACGTCCGCTCACCCACTCTTCATGTCGGCTCACCCACACCGTCGCCCCACCGGGTCCACATGCTCAACTTCACACAATATAAGTCCTCCTCTACAAAATTGTCATACTTAACCAAATTTCTATACTTTCAGTTTTTCAACTCCTTGTTGGCTTGTCGCATTCGTGCCCCAGGTACCATTAACAGATTGCCCTAGCTCATCGCTCCTCCAACCCATCCCATCATTGCAACCAACTCGGTCTCTCGTGGACTCGTCACACCCGCCAACTCGTCACTTGCTCGACTTGTCGCATTTTACTAGGAGTGCGCCCACCCAACTCATCGCATGCCAACCACTGAATTGTGGGCTTGACATACTCCCCCACTCTAAATGTTTGTTGTCCTCGACAACTCTATCCATCTCTGCAATCACCATCACCAAGACTGTTCAATCCACCGTCGCAAAGTGCTACTAGCTCCAACACCCAAAGATGCTCATGCTCCCTGCCTCTGCTCCAATGTCACATAAACCATCAATTTATGCCCTCATAAATAGGAAGTCTCCTCAATACATGACTTTGGTCAATCCATATGTGGCAAACATCCCTGCAACATATATATCACAATTGTCTCCTTAATGTATCGTGAATCATCTGAATCTCTGCATAATGCTCCATCCAACACAACATCTTACTCGAAACCAAGACATCTATCTGACACAAACTTGGTGCACTGCATGCCCCCATGTCATCAAAGTAGTTAGGTAGCTAATCCAATTGTAATTCTCAACCCATGATAGTTTACCTCCCCCATGCCATCGTTGGTTGTTTCTCAACATCCTGTCACAATCTCAACTTGATCAAGAATCCATCCAAGTGTAAAATAAGCCATGCTCAGGTCCATGGTATGCCCATCTCATCTGCAACATGCTTCCCATGATGTTAATGCCAATGTGTTGATACGTAGTTGCATACATCCCAACATCATCAACCTATCAAATAAAGATGCCTCATCTCCAAGGCCCCTTGTAAAGGTGGTGAAACCCTCCTAAATTTCAAGGCCACTGCACCAACCTATCTCTAGGGTTGTCTATTGAGAGAGGATGGCCAGGAAGTTCCCTCCTTGAATCTCATCCACCCATGTATCTGAATGATACTACATCCTCAAGTACTTGTGAACAACCTCAACCTCCTCATGTGCACAACCAAACTTGTCAAGCTTGTCTTTCATCAACTGAAAGTCATATATGCCCATGGCATACCTGCAAAACTCCACTATGTTAGCTGGATCTCTACTTGTGTAATCTTCCCTAACCATTGCCATCAAATAATTATTCGAACTCCCTTTATCTGCAACTCCATGGTGAAGATCCTTCATAGAATATGCTCCTATCAAGTGCCTCAAGATGTGTGGAATTGATTTTCCACCTCCACCCTTCCTTCTGGCTCCTGCAATAAAGTCCACTAACTTCCCTCCCTTCATTGTTTTAATCATACATCCAAGTCCTCTTTTCTCCACATGTTCATGCTTCACATTTAGATCTTTTGGATACAAGGTCATATAAGCCATTCTTGGTCTATACCCCAAGAAACTCCTCTTATTCATCAGAACCAACATGGTTCTTCCCCCAGCTATAATCAAGAGAATGTCTCGGTCCACCATTGATATGGCTTGTGCATCCTTCAAAAAGTCTTTCCCCAACACCATAGAATGATCATCCAAGTCAACAATCCTCAAGTCCAACTTTCCAAACCAAGAGCCCACTCTCACCTGAGTGTTCTCCAAATACACTGGTCATAACTTTCATGGTAGAGTTCATTGCTTTCAAAGCACTCCACTCTCTTCCCACTTCAGCTTTCTTCCCAAAAGAATTTTCTACTTTTCTACTAAGGAAACTATGAGTAGCTCCCATGTCCACCAAATATGCAAATCTTTTGCCATGTTTGGTTATCTGCACCAAACTCAACTTCAAGGCATCTACATCCTCCTTTGGCTTGATCTTGTGTCTTGCCTCAATAACCTTCTTTAACAATTCGACCTCAAAAGAGTCTATCGACTTGTGCTTCGACCTGAGTTCCTTCTTAAGGTACTTCAACTCCTTGCTTGGCCCATCTAAGCAATTCGATCTTGGTTCTACTTCAGTTCCTTCAAGTTTGTCCTCCATCCCATCCTGCTTAAGTGTACGAGTCAAGCGCACATGACTCCTTCCATTCGAAGTGAACCAATCTTTTGAATATCTGGTTGCATGTTTCGGTGATAGTCCCCAAGTCTGTCAATGTAATCAAGCTCATCTTGCTCTATCACAATGGTATTTCTACCAAGAAATTCCTTCTTAACATCATCCTCAAGCTCCTTGACTTTAGCCCGCGCCATGGTGCTCTTCTCCCTTAGTTGAACTCATTCACCCATGAGGGTGACACACGATGGGAAGACAAATTGTTATAAATTTGTGAAATATGGGATCAAACATACGCTTGTACCCATCAAGGAAGAAGATGCAGCGGAACCAAGTGGCACAAAAACATTGTTAATTGGAGGGAAATAGTTTGTGAAGCAGATTGAGGAAAATGAGGTCAATTATGCAATTGTAAGGAGGGCAAGACCGGTGTTGCTGAACACAGAAAAAGCAGAACTGCTTGTAGAAATTCAGGAGTTGTTGAAAGAATTCCAAGACATTTGGTTGATGTTTTTTACCTGATAAGTTGCCTCCCAAGAGGAGTATTAGCCATCACATTGACTTTATACCGGGAGAAAGCTTGCCAAACAAGGTAGCGTACAAGATGAGTCCGAAAGACAATGAAGAAATTCGCAAACAAGTGTAGGAGTTGTTGGATAAGGGACTGATCAGAGAAAGTTTGAGCCTGTGTGCAGTACCAACTGTACTTGCACCTAAGAAGGGTGGAGAATGCCGAATGTGTACAGATTCGCGAGCCATTAATAAATTTACGATTCGATATAGATTTCCCTTACCCAGGATGGACGATATGATGGACTGTCTTAGTGGAGCAGCTTATTTTACAAAGATTGATTTGAAGAGTGGTTATCATCATATCAGAATCAGGGAAGGAGATGAGTGGAAAACAACTTTCAAAACTAATGAAGGGTTGTACGAATGGCTGGTCATGCCATTTGGATTGAGCAACGCTCCTAGTACCTTTATGAGACTAATGAATGAGATGTTAAAGGAATTTATTGGCAAGTTCGTGATAGTTTATCTTGATGACATTTTAATTTTCAGCAGAACAAAAGGCGAGCATCTTCAAGATGTTCGAAAAGTGTTAGAAAAGTTACAGCAGAACAAACTGCTGATAAACTTAAAGAAATGCACTTTCCTGCAGAAGGAGCTGGTCTATTTGGGGTTTGTAGTTGCAGAAAATGAATTGAAAATGGACCCCGAGAAGATTGCAGCAATTATAAATTGGCCGTCACCGAAGAGCTTATTTTCGGTACGTAGTTTCCACGGGTTGGCAAGTTTTTATCAAAAGTTTATTAGAAATTTCAGTGAAATCTGCGCACCAATGTTAGAGACCATCAAAAAGGCCAGCCATCCCTTTTGTTGGACCAAGAAGGCAGAAGACAGTTTTCAGCTTTTGAAGCGGAAGATCACGGAGAGGCCAATCTTGAGGCTGCCTGATTTCAATAAACTTTTTCAAGTTTGGTGTGACGCAAGTGGAACAGTGATTGGTGATGTGCTTAGTCAGGACGACAGAACAATGGCATTTTTCAGTGAAAAACTGAATGAAAGCCGGCAAAAATATTCTTCATACGACAAGTAATTTTACGCAGTGGTCCAAGCCTTAAAACATTGGAGGCACTACCTACTGGGCAATGAATTCGTTCTGTTTTTTGATAATTCGGCATTGCAATACGTAATGCAGCAGCACAAGTTAAATCATAAGCACGCCAAGTGGGTATAATACTTGCAGAGTTTCACTTTCGTGTTAAAACACATAAGTGGGCAAGCCAACAAAGTGGCAGATGCTTTGAGTAGAAGAGCCTTGCTCTTACAGGAGAGTAGCATACAGGTATTGGGATTCGAACATTTGAAAGATTTGTATCAAACCGACATGGATTTTAAGGAAGCTTTTGAAACCTGCCAAAATCCCGTATTAAGGAATGCAAGCCCGTGGTTAGACTATAATTTACAGGAAGGATTATTATTCAGAGGTGGGCAATTATGTATCCCGAACTGTTCAATGAGGGAGAATATTGTACGGGAAAAGCATAGCGGCGGATTAGCGGGACATTTTGGCATCAACAAAACTTTGGAGCAACTCGGACATTTCTATTATTGGCCTAAAATGAGCAGGGATGTACAGAGATATGTAAACATGTGTAAAGTCTGCCAACTATCAAAAGGACACAGTCATAATACTGGACTTTACACACCACTACCTGTTCCAAGCAGGCCATGAGACTCGGTCAGCATTGACTTTGTTCTTGGACTGCCTAGAACACAACGAGGGTATGATTCAGTAATGGTGGTGGTAGATAGATTTTCAAAAATGGCTCATTTTATTCCTTGCCGAAAAACTAGTGATGCCACGTATGTGGCACACCTGTTTTTCACGGAAGTTGTTAGATTACATGGCCTACCATAACTATCATTTCATACAGGGACGTAAAGTTCACAGGGCACTTTTGGCGCACCTTGTGGAAAAAGTTGGGCACACAACTGAACTTCAGCTCTGCGTATCATCCGCAGACTGATGGACAAACGGAAGTGGTGAACAGAAGCTTGGGCAATTTATTACGGAGTTTGACTGGAGAAAATTCACGAATATGGGACCGAGCTCTCGCCCAGGAAGAATTCTCTTATAACGATTCGCCCAACCGTAGCACCAGACTTAGCCCATTTCAGATTTTGTATGGCATGCATCCTCGGGGAATACATGAACTACGAGATTTGGGAAAGTTGGAACGGCGAAGCGCGGATGGGGAAGACTTTGCCGAAGTAATGAGCGAACTACATGAAAAAATCAAACTAAGGTTGCAGGACAGTGCACAGAAATACAAACAACAAGCAGACTCAAAGCGACGGAGGTGCATTTTAATGTTGGGGATGAGGTCCTTGCGCATCTGTGCCGGGAACAGTTTCCTAAGGGCACATATAATAAGCTGAAATATAAGAAAATTGGTCCCTACAAAATCATACGTAAATTTTCAGCCAATGCTTACGAGATTCAGCTGCCACCTGACATAGGCATATCACCTATTTTCAATGTGGCGGATCTGTTCCCATATAATGCCCAAACAGAGGATGATAGTGTGGTACAGCCAACACGGGACACCCAATTTGGAGACAGTTCTTGGAAGAAACAATTGCCTTCGGTAAAGTCCCATGAGATTGAAGGGATTCTCAGCACCCAGGTAGCCAAGAAGACACGCAGGAAGGGATATCTGCGTTACCTTGTCAAGTGGAGAGATCGTCCAATGGAGGACAACTCATGGCTCGACGCGGCGCAGATACAGAAGGCTGGTTATTCGGTGGAGGAACTCATGGAACGGAGCCATGAATTTCTTTTACCCCGGGAGCCTGATGTAGGAGCATCTGGTTAACAGGATGAAGACGGAAAGAAGGTTGATATGGATTCTGACAAGGACAGTGAAAACAACTCACTGGACGGAAAACGTGTCTGTCTTTATTTTTATTTTTATTTATTGTTTTTGTTATTTTAATTTTCTATTAAAAATGCCAAGAATAATGTAATGAACTCTAGTTAGGAACAGTAGTAATTAGTCAGAGTCATTTGTTTCCGAACAGTTATATTACTGTTGTAAATACAAGCAAAGAAAAACATGCCAGTTAAGAATAAGTTTCAAATACAAAATAACTATTGTAACTGACAACAAAACAACTAACAACAGTGATCCAACTGTTCGAAGACAATGATACAAAAGGAGGAAAAATAAGCCTAATAGGGGTTGGCTAGTGAAGAAGATAAGAAAAAGAAATAAATATACTCATTCTTTTAGTGCACATACAATTCCACGAGTGTCCTCAAGTACTGTGAAAAGAAATTCAATGTTGTGTTTTCCTTTGTTTTCTTTTATGATACAAAAAACAATTGTTAACAGGTTCACTACAGACTCCGAACCAGAACAGAAGCCTAATAATCAAACAAAGAGCCACAACAACCAGCACAGGTCGCGCGGTCATAGCACCCAAGTGTATATACATTTAACAGGTATGCAAAAAAAACCATACAAGTGGTTCCAGAATTATTTTCATATAAAATTCACGGAATAGAACATAGTCATTAAAAGTCTGTATCAGTATTTACATTCTCTGTTCAAAGTAATTACAAAACCAACCGAGTTTGTAGACATGGGGAACTGACACGGTTGCAAACAAAAGCCCTCAATAAAGAGTTTGAGCCCATCCCTGAGGTTATCACAGAACCTCTCACCTAAGGAACCAACAACAGACAGTGACACAGAGCCAACGAAAACCAAGCAGACCATACAAGAACCCAAACAAGCACAATTAAAACGACAAGGTGAAGCTACCCGTATACTATTCAGGGTGGCCGGGAATCCAAGTGTTCGGACCAACGAATAGCTCCACCTAAATAAGGGCAAACGAAGAAAGGGTCAGTGACTAACCACAACAAACGAAAATCATTACGGATAATCGAGAAGAAACTGCTGAGGAAGTTTAACAAGGGCTATTACCTGATAGGCGAGCCGCAGCTATAAATTCTGTAACCAGACGAACCCCTGCTCATAGAGGAGCCGAGCCATTAGTTTCAAAACAAATAGCAGACATAAAATCTAGCAAAGAACGAAAACTTACCGGTTGAGTTGGCAAAGGGACGGGCAGAGCATGCCTCATGACCAGTCGAAGTTGGAAGTCGACGAACCCACGTCCACATTAACCTTATAGCTATCGCAGATATATAAACCCTTGTGAGATACGAGCAGACATCGACCAGAATACACAATGGCGAACATCAAAGCCAGATATACACTACAATGACAGCAAAAACACATGCAAATGGAACTATAATTCAAATCTTACCAGTGCTTCACCAAACAATCAATAGCATACAGGCGAAGACTTGAAAAAGCAGAGACCACGACCGCAACCAAACGCACACCACACCGTCGACCGGGCAGATAGGGTTCATACATTTCATCACAGAAAACACAGGAGTTACAAAGAATCACCAGGAGCTCGCAGAGCTAAAGACCAGTGCAACAATGACCACCCAAGGAGCGCGAACGGAGTAAAACCCAAACCGAGGCGGGTTTCCAAGATCCCGAGGAGGGACAGATGTCCACCCAGCAAACCATCAAGGTACCCATGTCGTAACCCAAGGAGATTGAAAATCAAAACAACATTTATTACCAAATCAATTACATTACTGTCCAGATCGTAAGTGCGTTACACATAAGCTTTGGAACGGCGGGACCACGTGGGTTGGCCCCATCACAATCTATCCATATGGGTGTCACATATAAAATGAAAATTTCAATAATGGTGCAATTTTAATTCTCTGTGCATGTGAAATGAAATTCAAGTCGATTTATCCATGTAATAAACTTAATGAAATTTGTGCTGAGGAATATGAATGGTTAGCCGTTTCAAGGAAGTAGGCAAAAAAACCGTTACCATTTTTCATGCACTTTTCCATTTATTCATCCACTATAGCTAACATCCAAGTGCGCATACGTTTCAAAACAGAGTTTGGACCAACGTACGTAAAGGAGTACATATCACATCTGCAAATGGCTCTAACATCCAAGTACACATACGTTTCAAAACGGAATGAGTATGGACCAACACACATAAAGGAGTACATATCACATGTGGCAAATGGTTCAATCAACCAATTATGAAAAAATAAATTAATCATTTATTAGTAGTTAAGATAAAAATAAAAAAAAATGAAAATTAAAAAAATTATATATATATATTAGTAATAATATATATATATATATTATATATATATATATATATATATAATATATAATATATATATAATATGAAGAATTGTCATGGAGTTAACAACTGTTAATTTTCTAGCCATCATCTCTATTCAAATTGTTTTGCCTCCTTTCAGTCTCTATAGCTTCCCAAAACTTATGGTTATGGAAATTATCTATCTTAGCAATGATTTGGGTGTTTTCAATGCAAATGTGGTGTTTTTTCCTTTCCGTGTGTTCTTTATTGAGTGGTTAGTTGCACCAACATAGGGTGTTCCACATGATCAAGGAATTACATAAACACCTTTCATATTCTTAAGGTCCACCAGGTTTTTTACAAATCTTATGGAACTTTGAATAATGTTAAGGGGCTTAAAGGTTGACGAAACCTTGTGCTTTCTTAGAATCTTTGCAATTTTGTCAGTGTTCTCTTGTATAAAAGGAAGGTGTACCGCATAAAACCAATCATTGTGTTCTTTTTTAATCTTGGAACCCTTGCCAGCCTTAAGGAAATCCCTAATACATTAGAGCTTATTATAACCATTATTTTTGAAAACCTTGATGAGATGGGTTTTCTCATCTTCAAGATGACTTTCATCAAAAAATCTAAACCGACAAGTGGCTAAAGTGTTGAGAAAACCCAATGTAAGTTTTCTTCCAAAAGACCTGGTGTGAGAATGATCCATCGTCCTTTTTATGAAATAAGGACGTCAAGAAAAGGAAGGCTCCCATTGATTTCACATTCCATAGTAAATTTTATGGAGCTAGATTGATTATTAAGATGATGGAGAAAGAGATCCAACTTATCCCAACAATGAGGCCAAATGATGTAGGTGTCATCCACAAATCTCTTCCAAATATTTAGTTTTTATTCACCCAAGGACAAAGCTTTATATTCAAATTCCTCCATGAACAGATTAGCTACAATAGGAGAAAGGCGCGAGCACATGGCAGCACCACACCTTTGTTCATAAAATCCCCCTTCAAAATTGAATAGAGTAGACATAAGACAAATCTCAACCAATTTAGTAGTATCGGGATCTATGATACGATTGATGACTTCAATGGCCTCATTGTTTTC
>APFE031169523.1:28948-63157 GCA_000404065.3 Pinus taeda
TTGGTGCAGGTTTACTTCATCACCCAGCCCAAGGGATTTTGGCTATGTTTTATGGGGTCTAGAGGAGTTCACTTTCCATTCTCCATCATAAAGATTGATTCCACACAACTCGCTCCTCGTTCCATTGCATTCTGATAATTCTTATAAATAGGGTTATTATTGTGCATGACTCATTTAATTACACTTAAGGTGGCTTTACAAGAGGAATATTTAAAGGAACACATTAGCGTAACAACGGGTTAGAACCAGAACAAGAAGATCTGCAGGATGGGATGGTTAGCGGAGTTTTTAAATGGCTTTAGGAGGCATGATGACCAACTTAACATTTTCCCACATTAAAAATAATATTTTAATTGAAACAAAAGAGGGAAATGAGCTCAATGAATAAAATAATAATAAAATAGGAGGTTCTAGAGGTGTCCATCAGCTTTATAAAAGTCAGAGGAGGTCATTGGGAGGACATCTTGGATTTGATACTTCTCCTTGCATGAGAGGTTCGGAACTGAGTTTTCTATTTCTTGGGTAGCCCCAAGAAGGAAACCCTGAGGTGATTTAGTGATATTGAGTGAGTACCCATCTCCCCTTTGTGAATTCATCTAGAATTCCCAGGAGAGATTAGCAATGGTAGTTTAGTTCAATTTTCATGGAGGGTTCGTGCAACATTGGAGCAGATCCTTGAGACTAGTTCTATCTCAGTTATATCAACTATTTTGTTATTTTAGGATGTAAAACCCAGTTTATATATTATAATAAAAGATGAGATTATTTCTGCTCATTATATGATTGAATTTCATGCATTCTCTTGTCTTATTTTATATGGCAATTTTCTATAAATTGAATGGAAATTTTATGGTGAAATTGGGTTGAGTTAAATTTTTGCAAATTTGGAAAAATACCCTGTTTGGGATATTACAATGGTATCAGAACTCTTCTTCCTACCAGCCTGGCAGAAGGAGGATTTTTTTGAAGAAATTTTGTCGATTAATGGTTAATTTCTCAACAAAATGTTTAAATTTTTTTTATTTAATATATTCTCCCATGAGAAATTTGTCAGATGAATAGTAATTATAGATGAATAGTAATTATTCGACAAATATGTTCGTTTAGTTGGGACAAATTATCAAGTAGAAAACCTAAAGCTTATTAAGACCTACAGAAGTCGAATTATTATGGGTTGAGGCTGCACCATTGACAAAGAAGCCGAATATTATAAACTCGATGGTTGAAAGAAAAATGGGGGTTGGCTCATATATTTCGGAAGGTCGTGTTGCACACATTCTCTGCCCATTCATCCAACCAGTGCATGGGAGATAATTTGAAGGTTGACACCGAACAATTGGAGTAATGAACTCACTCAACGCATGCCACTGACCGAGTCAAATGTAAAGGGACAGGAGCCATCAAATTTTGTAAGGGGATTAATATGTGAGCTCCAGTTATTATATTCCATGGCCAAAGTTTAATTTGAATCCCAAGTATTATCAAAAATAAAATTGGGCTATCATGGAAGATAAGGGGACAAATAAAAACAGAAGATTGTGGAAAGCAAGCCAAATTTTATTAAGTTTTAAAGTTAAAAAAAAATTGTGAAGGGTCATGAGCTATTTGGGGTTTCAACTGGCACGATTTTGGGATGAGAACTCCAATTACCAAATCTAACCCAGAATTCCATCGATATTAGAGGTGTTTAGAAGTCAACAAGCAAGAAAAATCGCGTCCTTCCCCGGGCTCAATTCTTTGTTCTCTTGACAAAGAGAATTTCCGGTTGAGAAAATTAAAATTCACCGTATGAACATCATATTGGTTGCTTGAAACAAAGAATTTGTGGGGAACATGCGGTAATCAAAATGATTTGTTAAAGATAATGGAGAATATCTTAGAAGTGAGGTGGTTCATAAGACTTCAGGATAGTTTCTATTTATTAAGTTATGGTTTTAACTTCCTTAAATTTGTGATTATTATATATTGTGTAATGTAAATGAACAATCTAGAGCGTCTTGTAGAGCCAAACTCTTCTGGGTCAAACTCTCTTTCGTGGAGTTAACCAATAAATTTTATTTCTTTTAATACAACATTGCCAATTTTATCAATTTTTATCAATGATATCAGAGCTTTAGAAAAGAGTTGAAATCGATCTTGTTGCTCGAGATTTTTTTGATTGGCCCTGTCTTATTGTGGAGGGTTATAGTTTGTGTTTTATTGCTTGATCATGATTTATTGTTGCATGCTTGGCCTTGCTGCTGAGGCATGTTGGCGGCATTCGTGGAGCCAGTGGTGAACCCAAGTGCAACGGAAATGAAACTCAAAAAGAGCATTGTTGCGTTTTGAAGGTCCAGTGGTTTCCCTATGAAGGCTGATTGCATCGATTGTGTTTCAGTGCTGCAATCTGCCTAGCATGGAGATCGTGGACACATTGGGTTTCCTCCCTGGAAAAGACACTGAAGCATTGGCACATATCGAGCGATTGGCAGTCGGTTGAAGGGACTTTATAATGGGAGCCACTGGCGCGTTCTATGATCATTTTCCAACGCAAGACAAGACAGCCTGAGATATCGAATGGTTGTATTGATTTTTTTCGTGTCCAGATGTGGTTGGTTGGGTTGTAGGTCACATTAGATTAAGATTTTTGTTCAGGTTGAATTCCTCATTTTGAAAAAAGGAGCCCGGAATTTACTTTTATCGCTTTCATAAGATTATTAAGCTTGAATCGTTTTGAAGCTGTTTTTGGGAAACTTCACACAATTTATGTGACGATTGCGAAGATTCTAATGCGATTGTGATGATTCAAAAGTTTTTTGTTAATGTGTTTAAGGCGATTGTGATGATTCAAAAGTTTTTTGTTAATGTGTTTAGATGTGCCTGTGAAGATGTTTAAAACTTTGAAGATTTAAAATACACTGTTAAGTATCCAGTATTTGCTGAGGGGAGATAGTTGCGCTAGGCTAAATTCTCCAGCAAAATGAAAAATAGAATATTTTAGGATATGTTCAAGGCAAATTTCAAGACTTTAACCTTAGATAGCACTGCTTTATTGTGTACGATAGAAGCTTTTCAATCTCTTGAAATGTCTAAATAGGGAGCAGTTTCCGAGAAGCATTCTAATTTAAAGTTGTTGTGTTGAATATTGCTTGCTACGTGGAGAAAGTCGGAAGATCTGTGTAACATTGATTGTGGAGATCTGAAACTCAATTGGACTTAGATATTGAGAACATTTCCAGCTTGTGAGAGGTTGTTTTATTGCTCATTGCCCGAGCCGAGGGAGACCTGCGTGGCACGGAAGCCATAGTCTACAAGGGGGTTCTACAGTTGAAGAGCTGCCAAAGGATGAAGTTTCCCACCTGCCTGGTAATGGGGTTGTTGTTGTTGGAGCTCGAGGACTGTGTGGAGTCGAAAAAAAATCTCGAAACCAGATAAGCTGGACCTTTCCAATATGGCTCTCTAGGTAAGATACACAGAGAGTCATGACTATCAACTGAAGGCCGAGATAATTTATTTAATAGAGACTGAGCTTGTGGAAGTCAAGGTGTCCCCAAATTGTTGGCAGCAGATGGCACAGTTGTAATTATGACATTCAAAAGGGTGAATTCATTAGAAATCAGACTCAACGCCCACGTCAATCTGAGCAACAACAATCATCCTAACAACTAAGTTACTGTCTGCATAGTGCATATAACCTGAGTGTTATGTACGCAACACATTTTGGGAATACGATGGAAAGGCAATGCAGAGTGAGCCGATCCGAGTGAAGTCAGCTATTTTGGCGGCGATGTGGCCAAGTGGTAAAATGCACATGCCATAAATCTCGTGATGACTCGTTTGTTGTAGGAGACAGACACAACAGGTACTTTGTAGGTGTATTTACAATGAAGATAAAGGTCATTAAATTTTGCAGTCGTGGCACTCTGCATCTCAGAGTCTGGGCGCTTAATGAAACTTAAGGTGTGACGTCACTATGTTGTTTGTCAAGTCAAAAAATTGCACTTTGTATGTTTGAGATAGAACTCTAATTTCCTACGTGTGAAGTGTGATGCAGGGTCAATATCAGAGTGTTGAACATGTGGCAATGGAGTTGGGACGAGATTCCTAATGAAAAGGGACTGCCCAAAGTTTGTGTGTAGTGGTGCGTGTCATGTGACGAGATCGACTCAAGGGACAGCGTGTACATAGGATCTCGTTCATACGTAGAGCATATCCCCTAATTCAACATAATAATAGAAGTGCTAACAAGGACATAGAAGGTGGCAGAGTATCATAGGAAGTGGTTTGCATAATCACTCATCATTAAGGTCACGTTTAATATTCGACAAGGTAGAGTTAAGTGCGTGCACTGATAAATGAAAAGGGACGTTGGAGCTTTCACCTGAAGGCCCTGTAGCACACAACATCTACAACTTATGCCATCAGGGTTCAAACTTTTTTATTTTTGGTGTTCGTAAATGTTCAAACAGATATATGCCCAGATTCTTCATTAATATTGCAACAGCAGTGAAAATATATACCTTTTCTAAATTTATTTGAGGTTTTCTTTATTTTTGCAAAACCTTTGTTCTATAATTTGAGACCAACTACAAAATGCACTTACAGAAGAACCTCACTAAGAAATCCAATAAACTCGAAAAATAGTGGCTACATTACCACCATTTTACTTGTCATCATTAAGCACAACATGGACCAAACCTTCACAAAGGCCCTTAATAAACCAGCAACAACAATCAACAACATTTTCCAATGAGATACTTTCTATGCTACAGCAAGAGAAGCCACAAAGAGAACATGAGATGGGACACAAAATATTTACACTTGGGACATATTTGAGATTTATAGGGTTTACAACAAAATCACTTCTCAAATTGGAGGAACTTTCTTCACTCCTCTCCAAGTTGCATTAGTCTGATGGAAAAAACTTAATTTGGGCTCTCAAACCAACCATGCTTGCCTTAATGCAACCCAAAAATTTGGAGCACCCTTGTATAGGAGTTAAATTTCTAGTTGCCTCTTGTGCTAATAGTATCATGATGTTGACCACACCTATACCTCCTTACAATGATGGCATATTTAGGAGAGTCTACAAACTAATAGTGGAGGCCTTTCAAGATTTGGATAACAGTGAGAGCCATACCTTTGGAAAGACGCTAGAGATTTTAGAAGTCATGGAATTAGTTAGATCTCATGATCTCATTTTTGAGTTGGGATGTGGTGACATGATCTTGCAAATGTTCCAATGCTTCTTCAGCATGAGGAAACATCATCATGATACAGTCATAACACATGCAATCCATTTTGTCCTTATGTATGGAAGGCCATGATTCCATTTGTAGTCTAAGTTGTTGGCCATTTGGAGGGAGAAATAATTGATTTCACCTGCTTCTTATGAACTAGAAGAAAGGTTAGTTGAGCAGAACATTGGACTGTTAAGGAGATGATTGACCTAAGAAGAGTTGCAGTGGATTTATGGTGACCAACCATGTAACAAGAATGAGATAAGGAGGAAGGGTATTTTCTTCATCTGCAAGGAAACTTGGGGACCTGACCACTCATACTTGAGGGACACATAGGAGATGATGAGAGCAGAGCAGGGTGAGATCCCTTCTGACTTCCAAGGTGAGGATTTTGATTCTATGGTTGAGTCTGTGACATCATATGAGGATACCCCTGAGGAGCATCAATGGTCATGTGGGTATATTAGGAATGACCTAGGTATGAATTCATGTGAGATGGACTACGATAAGAAGCATATTGTCCATGGAGCAGACTTGCTAGGTGAACGACTAATGATTCAGCATGGATAACACATAGAGGAGCAAGGGCCAGCTAAGGGGGACGATATGCACAGTATGCATGATGAGCCTTTTGAGGAAATCTAGTTTGAGGTTCATATTGAGCTTATGATGGAGGAGGATGAGCAACCATCCTTTGGGCCAACCATTGATGAGGAGTAGATAGATATACAAACAGCTAGCAGGGCATCAGTATTTACATACACATGTCCTCAAGAGGTGTGAGGGTCTGATAGGATAGTTTTGCAGGAGGTTGGTAGACTGGAGGAACTTAGAGTTTCCTATGAGAAGAGAGAGATGGTAGTGCATCCATCCTTTGCTCTACCCATTGATGAGGTGCAAAAAGATGTAATGGAAGCTAGGAAAGTTGGAGACTTTTCAGACGGAAGGCCTCTCTAGGAGTACATAGATAAGGCTTGTAATACAGCTTGTCAACTCTTTCCCATTATAGGGAGAGGGGTAGGATTTCATGGACAAATTTTGTTGGTTGACTGGGTAGAGCATCAACAATTGAGCATGGACTAGTATCAACATAGTAGACGTTATTCCTTACACAGATGTCCATACATTAGATTGGCAGGAGATCACGAGTTGATATCCTATTGATGGAGTATCATCTTTAATCAGGAGCATTGTACTACCAAAGCCCTTAGATGTGAGGGGTACTATATGCTCTAGTTGGCAGCAGGATGTAGGCACGCTGCTTATCAGCATGGTGAGATTGACCTTGGTTGCACCAAGGGTTGGATTGGAGAGAGATGATGAGTTGGTATTCAGTTGATGGAGCAACAACCATAGCTAGAGACAAAGCACAACTAGAAATATGGGATAGGGGTACTGACGAGTGGCCATGGTGGCATTGGGATCCAGAAGTATTTATTGATGGTAGGTTGAGTTAGAGTTTAGTCTGGGATTCGGGCATTGAGGGATTCAGTCTTGGTTTGTTGGCATAGAGGTATGTCATCACCCAATGATTTGTATGGGATCCAGGTATTGATTCTTAGTTGCACGAGACTACCAGATTCGCTGAAAGATATGGATCGCTTGAGGGCAAGCAATGCTGGGGCGAAGGATTTGTGATGTTCCTTTTTCTGGTGGCATGGTTATGATGGACTTCCATTGTTGGAGGAAGACATGTCACAAGTGCAGGTTTACTTCATCAATACGACCAGGGGCTTTTGGAGATGTTTTATGGGGTCTGGTGGAGTTCACTTTCCATCCTCCATCATCAGGATTTATTCCACACAACTCACTCCTCGTTCCATTGCATTTTGATAAATCCCATAAAACAGGATTATTATTATGCATAACTCATTTAATTACACTTAAGGTAGCTTTCCTACAGGAATACTTGACATAACACCTTAGTGTAATAGCTTGTTGGAACCAGAATGAGAATATCTACATGATGGAATCATTAGCAGGGATTTTTAGTGGCCTGAGGTGGTGTGATGGCCAATTTACCTTTTTCCCACATTAAAATGAATAATTTAATTGAAACAAAAGAGGGAAATGAGTTCAATGATTAAAATAATAATAAAAAAGAGCTTAATGATTAAAATAATATTAAAATAAGAGGTTTTAGAGGGGTCCATCAGATTTATAAAAAGGAGGAGGAGGCCATTAGGAGGACACCTTGGATTTGATATTTTTCTTGGTTGGGAACCCAATTCTCTACTCCCTTGGTAGCCCCAAAATGGAAACCCTGAGGTGATTTAGTGAGATTGGCCGAGTACCCATCTCCCCTTGGTGAATTCAACCATAATTCACATGAGAGCTTAGTAGTGGTAGTTTAGTTCAGTTTTGGTGGAGGGCCCATGCAACATTGGAGCAGATCCTTGAGGTCAGTTCTATCTTAGCTAGATCAGCTATTTTTTTATTTCAGCATGTAAAATCTCAGTTTATATATTATAATAAAAGGTAGATTATCTCTACTCATTGTATGATTGAATTGCATGCATTCTATTATTCTATTTTACATGGCAATTTTCTATAAATTGAATGGAAATTTTATGGTGAAATTGGGTTGAGTTAAATTTATGAAAATTTGGCAAAATATCCCGTTTGGGATATTACATATATCATAGTTTAAATTGTCTTTTTAAATGTATAACAAATTTTTCATGGACTTCAAGAAAAATTAAGAAAAATAGAGCCAAAATGCAAAATAATGAAACTACTTGAAATGTTTTAACCACAATATTTTTTTTCTTCAATTGATTTATATAATATATGCATATTTTTTCTTTTAATTAAAAATATATAATAAAAATGTATCTAACATAGATATTGAAATATTTAATTTATGACCCACATATGTTAAAATAATTTTTTTGTTATTAACATATTTTGGAATACACATCAATAATTTTAAAGTATCTTATTTAGGACCTACATTGTATTTTTATACTAATAGTAATTTATTGATTTACATATTAATTTTATATTAAAATGAAATTAATTACATGGATATATTATCTACTTAGAAAGTAATTGGGCTTTTTTTTATGTTCATTCTTATTCTTTTTGGACATTAACGAGATTATTAATGTTTATATTAATTTAATTAACAATTTATATATATATATATATATATATATATATATTTATATTATATATATATATATTATATATATATATATATATATATTTATATATTATATATCATTATTTTTTATTTAGACAATATTTTGTTTTAATTTAAAAAAGACATGTGCCAACTCTATATTGAGTATAAAAGTAATTACGCCATAAGGTGTTCCCCTCTAAAAGGAAGTCCATTCCATGTCATCCGTGTTGTTGTGAGACATTGATTTTGATGTTAGACGATTCAAATAACCTCTGCCATCAGATTGAGAAATACAGGTATTTTCAGTTACAATTCGGTAGGAGCCTCTTCTTTCATTTGGAAGCACCAAATTGTTGTCTGTGGTGTCTTTTGAAACCATTTGACCTAACCCTCACTTTAGTCTCTCATTCGCAATGTTTGTGATGGGAGGGTTTCACTCTACAATTCCATTTGTCAACAGTAATCTTATGGCGGCTCCAACGACCTCTTTCTCTTGGGATTCCAGCTTATTTGTGACTACCCTGATTCTAGATCTGCTCAATTACTGATTCTCTGTTCCATTATTCATTCTGAGGTACAATTTTTGCGTTAACAAGGTTTTCTTTTCCATGGTTAGAGGCAATAGCTTCCCAGGATTTTCCTATCTGCGTCACAAGCTTGGAGGCAACTGGGGTTTATTTCCTTTACTAGGTAATTTTTTAAATAAACCCTCAATAACAGTCACATGGTTCCTGCAGAATTGTCTTGATTAATAGTTCAAATATATAAATTGTCACTTTCAACCACTTATTTGTTGATTGTAGGCACACACTTGCTATCCAGTGTACCGGAAATATGTTGTATCAATAACAGGGCACTATGTTCCTAATAGTAGTCACAATCTATGGTTAAATGAACAATGTACAACATACATGACATCGTGAAACTTATAGAAATGAAAATGCCAGTAGAACGAGGATATCTCTAAGTAAGAAGAGATTTAATTGTCTCCCCCTGCATCAAAAAAGCACCCAATATAGTGTGTATCCTTGCAACTAAAATCCTTAATTGATAATATCTCACTCTAACAATTTCAAAAGCCTTAGAGCTCTGTAATGGGTCAAATTCCTCATCAAGTTAGTCCTGATCAACAACAATTGCATGGGAAATTTGTATATCCATGTGCAGTTGCATCCTAGGTCAAAACCTAGTGCCATGCACCAATGAGAAAAATGTAGAAGAAAATTGTTGGTACAATGAGTTCTAGGTACCAAACCAGGACAAGGAAGTGGAAATGCACTAAAATAGTTGTAATGGGATTCCTCCATTGACATATATCATCAACCAGTTTAGAAACAGATGCAAATCTAGAGAGAACATTCGTAACTCTGACCAATTAGCCCTACTTCTCCTATTCATCCACATATTAGACTATGTATCCAACATATATTGCACTACTTCTTGCCTGAAAGGTGGCTCAACACGAGCTAATTGCAATCTAACAATCTTCATTGGTGTGTTCCTTAACATGTCCTGTTGATTTAGGCTCAAGGGATGCAAATAATATATCTTAGGAAGCAATGGATGGGAGTAAATCTAAACAACATCAAGCAAAGAAGAGCAGGAAAAATGCACTGCAAGTTCAATTTCTCCCATTTTTTTCACAGGAGAATTCTGGAGAACCAACAATGGATAAGAATTTCTATAAACTCCATTTCTTTCTAGTGTTGAAATGCAAACGCACAATTTTCCAATGTGAACATGTTTAAGCACTAAAGAGTTCTTATCTGAGTTCATGTAGATATACAAATTATCAAAGACCCCTAAGGTCAGAATAGTGCATGGGTCATAAACTTCCCATGTGTATTGCTCATTCCAGCTTGGGTCAAATCTATCAATAATTTCTCTCATTCTAACCCATTTTTGTCCATACTTTGCTACACAGTAGGCATATGTTGTACCTATTCCTCTTGTTTTCATAGGTAACATGTTTTTGGCTCCCAAAATTCCCAATTCAAGCACACCTATAGATGGTTTCCATAACTGTAATATCCCTCCCCTTAATAATAAATAATAAATAATAATATAAAATAATACAAAAATAATAATTAATAATATAGATAATAAATAATAAAATAAAATCATTTAATAATAATTAATAATAAAAAATAAATCATAAATGTTAAATAATAAATGATATTTAAAAATATACAAGAAAATAAATAAGAATAAATAGAAATAAAACAAAGAAAACAATAAAAAAGTCAGTAAAGCTATCAAAAAGAAGAAAATAAAACAAGGAAGCTAAAAATCAAAAGAAAAGTAAAGAAATAAAACAAGAAAGGTAAAAAAAATCAAAGTTGCATGTAGACACATGGAGTGTGTGCATGTGGTTCCCATCCAATGTTTGTTTTATTTAACAATCCAAAGTAAATATAAAAATTAATTTCCTAATGAAAATCAGAATCAACAAATCAGTACATACCTATGTTACCTGTGATCAACGTTGCCGGATGACAACAAGGTGTTGGGGACGACTCTCCACCCAACCATAGGCTCAATTGCGCAAGGATTTGTTGCAACTGGCCACCCCCGAGCCCTCAATCAACGTACTACTGCCAGTGACTCCTAAGTCTTAGAACACCATTCTCCCAAGAGAATGAAAGATAGAATCTTGGAAAGATGGAATGCAAGAATGCCTCTCATCTTCCTCACCATCTATTAAATAGAACAAACATTGGATGGAGAACCACATGCACACACTCCATGTGTCTACATGCAACTTTGATTTTTTTTAGCTTTCTTGATTTTATTTCTTTACTTTTCTTTTTGATTTTTAGCTTCCTTTGTTTTATTTTCTTCTTTTGATAGCTTTACTGATTTTTTATTGTTTCTTTGTTTTATTTCTATTTATTCTTATTTAGAGTTTTATATTTTTATTTTATTATTTTTATTTATTTCTTGTATATTTTTAAATATCATTTATTATTTAACATTTATGATTTATTTTTATTATTATTTATTATTAAGTGATTTTTATTATTATTTTATTATCTATATTATTAATTATTATTTTTGTATTGTTTTATATTATTATTTATCATTTTTGTTATTTATTATTTATTATTAAGGGGAGGGATATTACAATAATTGTTTAGCAGTTGGCCTTAAATCACTGCTTAAATGAGCAGCCTCATCCATTACATGATATACCCCATCAAAACACAAGCGTAGAAGAATTCTTCCATGATATATAACATCTAATTTTCCATTTACTTTTTCTCAATTGAGCCACCTTGAGCTTACCATACTGTAATCTAGTCTCCTTTCAACTGTATTTAGTGCAATTTTGGTTTGGCCTAGCTCCTCCACATCCTTGTTACCACCACTAATAGGTCGATCCTCAACCAATAAAACAAGTTTTTCCTCAAATGATTCAACTGCAATAGAGATCAAATATCCATTCCAAAATGGGCTTGACAGGGTTCTAGAATTAGAAGTTCTAGTCCTCAAAACCTGTATACCCAACTACACCCTCACTTTGAGCTCAGGAAAATTTATCTTTTTAGGAATCTGCAAGTCTTGGGATTCAATTACATTGACACTCAGATACCATAATTTTGGGCAAAAATATACTTTTGATCTTGTATTTATCATACCTCCTGGAGCACGCTACCAAGCCTCTGGGAATGTTTCATCTGTCTGTGTTCTCATCCAAACTGCAAGCATAATATCGTCTTTGACTCTACCATCACCTTCCAACCTAAACCATGAAGCTGCCAAAGGGTTTTCTAGAGAAACTCTTCTTGGAACCTCGGAGAGATCAAATAATAATCCCCCAAGGAAGTCATCCCTTTAATTTCTTCCATCCCATACATAAATGTCCATAGCGGGAGCTGATTGGAGCGTGCCTTTGCCAAAGGCAAAGATCTGGTCCCATTCAGGATATGCAGTGTTACGAAATTTTCGTGTTTGAACAATTTTACCTCCCACTCTGATTTTCGCAAATGGATGACCTGCATACCCTATAACAAACCAAATATTTCTAAGCAAAAGTAAAACTTACCAAACTATGAACTATTCAATGAGTGTTTTCGAGAATGGAAACTCACACATTGTGCCTAGATTCTAAGAAACAAATGCACAGGGACAATAATTTAGTCAGCTTTCTTAGCCCTGTGGAGTCCTTACCATGCCACAATTCTTACCAACATAATGAACATCATTTCATCTCTAAAGAATATCAAGACAAACAAATACCTATAATTTAACTCTTTGGGAACAAGAGCTTGAATCATTTGGCATAAACTGTATTAACTGAGAATATTATTTTCTCAAAAAAATAAATAATGAAAAGCCCCTTAACCTAGAAACTTCCATCTACCATGACATCTTTGGAAAATTTACCCATGTTCATATTTGAAATATTGTCTTACAGTAACTAGTATGGTGTCCAATGGAGATCAAAATTCATCGCTAATCTGGACACTAACTATAGTCTATTATAATGAACTTGAAAACTCCTTGCAACCTGAATTTAATTTTCTAAAGATTGCTAAATATCATCAATAGAGGAACTGTTCCAGTATATAATATTTCTCTATGCATAGATGAATGTTTTTATTAAAGTATAGTGTGAAAATAAATCTCAAAATAGAGCATTACATGTAGAATTTATGGATGGAAGTTCTCTTGCCTTGATAATTCTTACAAAAAGATATGTCATTTATGGTATATCTTAACATGCAAAGCTAGATCTGGTTCTTCAACTTGTCCTAACGATGAACCACACTGGCAGGTTCGAAACGTGTCGACAAATGATAGATCTTGTGATTTACGTTGAAAAATCTCTCATAAACCTTATATGAATCACAGAAGCCTCAATTCAACAATTGAAACCATACTTGTCATAAGTATTTTTACAAGTTGCAATTTTGTTTGCAGGCGGAAGGACTAAAGTCTGAGAAGAACTACACTGTTGACCATTCTACAACACAGAAAAGAGTTTAAGGCATTTAATGAATTTTGCTAAATAGGTATGAGCAAACATTCACTCCGCGACTATTACCCATACTCCACAACACCTGCAAGTTCAGAAATCATTTATTACGTAAAATCGCCCATATTATGTATTAATGTTTTGCTTTGTCATGAATTAATGAGTGAAAATGTACGTTTTGGATAAATATGCATGTAAAAGTCATTTTGCAATGTTGAGTGAGAGAGAGGGTGAAAGGTTGAGAGGTGAAGAGAAAATTATGGAGCAAACTTGGTGGGCATGTGAAAACAAGAGTTATTGTGTTTTACTATGTGTTACTCTGCAACCCTTGGTGAAGTGTAAATTGCCATAAACATTTGTTTTTACTTCGTGAATGAGCTGCAGTCTCATATGAATGTAATTTCACGCATTTGAATTATAAGCTAAAGTTTTTATTGTGTTTCTCCAAGCTTTACTCTGTTTTACTCTCTTTTGTTGTGCGTAAATTTCTGTTTTAATTAAGCCTCTATGTAGTTGAGATGTTCTTGCTGCAACTACAGTTTTGACTTGCCGTAATGGATTTCTGAACTAGTCTCCTTTCTTCTGCCCCTGTCAAATTTTACTAACATCGTATCAGAGCGAGTTAAAATTTGTTAGTGTAAAAACAAGTGTTTTTACTAGAAGTTAAAATTGTTTTGAAGGTAGAATATTTTTTGAGCATATTTACTAGTAGGTATAAAAAATTTACACTCTGAATTGGGAGCATCAAGCACAAGCTTGACTAATCCTAAGATACCTCAGTTTAATGGAAAAAATTATGATTATTGGGCTATTACAACGAAGGCCCTGCTTTCTTCTCAAGACATTTGGGATTTGGTGGAGAATGGTTTTCAAGAACTAGCAAATGCAGCAACATACAATTCCTTGTCTCAAGAAGAAAGGGATTTGTTGAGGGACAACAGAAAGAAAGATGAAAAATCCCTCTTCTAAATTTTTCAAGCAGTTCAGGAAAGTATTTTGCCAAGGGTTGCAACAGCAACGAAGTCCAAGAAACCATGGGACACCCTCTAGATAGTGTACCAAGGCATGGAAAAAATAAAGACAACAAAACTAAAAATGTTGAGAAGAGATTATGAAACACTTTGTATGAAAAAGTCTAAGAATGTAGACTTGTTTTCTACACATGTAATTGGGTTGGTTACTCAAATCAAGTCTCATGGTGAGACACTTGAGGAAAGGATAATAGTTGAGAAAGTTTTGAGAATTCTGCCAACAAGGTTTGACGCCATTATTGTGGCCATAGAAGAGACAAAGGATCTCTCACAGTTCTCAGTGAATGAGCTTCATGCATCACTAATTTCTCATGAACATAGACTAAATAGAGCAACAAGATCCTCATTGGAGCATGCCTTCAAGACACAAGTTTCATTTGGTCAAGGTAGAGGAAGAGCAAGATCACATGCTAGAGGAAGAGGAAGAAGCCCACACAGAGGTGGAAGAAGCATCCCTTCAAGCTCAAGTGAAGGGGTAGCAACCAAAATCCAAGTCAAAGCCCAAGCCAAAATCAAGCACAAGGTCAGAGGTATGATAAATCTCAAGTACAATGTCATTACTGTAAGAAGTATGGTCATTATGCAAATGAATGTAGAAAGAAACAATATGACATTAGTAACAAACCAAGTGTAAATTTCACAAAAGAAAATCAGAGCCATGATAGCATGTTTTTAGCTTGTAATGTAGCAAAAGAAAAACAAAGTGATATATGGTATCTAGATTCAGGGTGTAGCAACCATGTGTTAGGAAACATAGAAATGTTTTCCAATCTAGATGAATGTGTGAAATATGAAGTAACATTAGGGACTGATAGCAAAGTCTCTGTCATGGGAAAAGGAAGAGTTAATATCCTAACAAAGAAGGGGGAGAAGAAGTGCATCTAAGATGTTTACTTTGTCCCTAGTTTGAAGCATAACCTCATAAGCATTGGATAACTCATGCAAAAGGGCTACAATGTCTTTTCCAAAAATGATGAGTTCACAATTTGGATAGGCCTCCAAGCAGACAAGTGATTGCAAAGTTTCAAATGAAAAACAATAGAATGTTTCCCTTAAAGATAAGATCAAATTTGAAGGAAGAAGGTGCACAAGCACAACTATCAATGAAATCACAAGAGGATGGAAGAAAAGATGCAAATATCACACAAATAAACTTTCAAGCAAACGTCAAAGATGAAAATTGGTTATGGCATTTGAGATTTGGACATCTCAACTTTGCAGGTTTGAATTTGCTGCATAGGAAGGGCATGGTGAAGGCATTGCCACTCACAGAAAAAACGGATAGCCTATGTGAAGGATGTATCTTGGGTAAGAAACATAGAGAGACATTTCCAACAGGAAATTCAGTAAGGGCAAAGGCACCTTTGGCGATTGTCCATTCAGATTTATGTGGACCAATGTAGACACCGTCAATTGGTGGAAGCCATTATTTATTGACCTTCATAGATGAATACACAAGGAAGACATGGGTCTATCTCCTAAAACAAAAAAGTGAAGTGTTTGAGCGCTTTCGCCAATACAAGGTTCTTGTTGAAAAGTATTGTGGACACTACATCAAAGTCTTGAGCACTGACAGAGGTGGTGAATACATCTCAAATGATTTCCTTCGATTTTTCAATGAGCATGGAATTCACAAGCAATTTACAACAAGGTATACACCTCAGCAAAATGGTGTCATGGAAAGGAGGAATAGAACCATTATGGAAATGACAAGGAGTATGTTGAAGGCAAAGAATTTTCCAAATGATTATTGGGTTGAAGCTGTCGCTTGTGCAATGTATTTCATTAACATGTGTCCAACCAAAAGTATTAGGGATGTGGTTCCTGAAGAGGCATGGAGTGGAAAAAAGCATAATGTCACTCGCATGAGAGTCTTTGGATGTGTGGCATATGCACATGTCCTGGATAAGTTAAGGAAGAAGTTAGACAACAAGGGGGAGAAATGTATATTTCTTAGATAAATTGATGAATCCAAGGCATACAAGCTCTACAATCCATCAACCAAGAAGGTCATAATTAGCAGAGATGTGCAGTTCATAGAAGAGGAAGCATGGGATGGAAGTTTAGAGAAGATAATCAATGTCAAAGCATGTATACCACATGAGGACAAAGAGGAATTAACAGCAACAAGTAATTCTTCAACCATGACTCCCTCTACTCCTATTCAAGCGCAACACAGCAAGCAACAAACAACACCATTAACAAATAATAGAACAATGTCACGCAGTCAAGAAAGTGCTTCTCCAAGCACACCGCAAAGCGCAACACCAAGTGACATGTCAAGCCCATCTTCAGCAAACACAAGAAGACAAAAATTCAGAAATTTAAATGAGATTTATGAGCAATATGAAGTTGATAGTAGCGTCGTTGTAAATTCCTTATTTGCATTATTTTATCATGTAGATGACCTAATCCATTTTGTGGATGTAGTCAAAGAAGAAAAATTAGTTGCGGGAACAGAGGAAGAAATAGAAGCAATAGAAAAGAATGACACATGGGAGTTAGTGAACCTTCTGCAATGAAAAGAAGCCATTGGAGTGAAGTGGGTCTATAAGACCTAGAGCAACGTTGAGGGGAAGATTGAAAGGTATAGAGCAAGTCTAGTTGTCAAAGGATACAAGCGCCTACATGGAAGAGATTATTCAGAGACATTTGCTCCAGTCACGAGGATGGAGACAGTGCGTAGTGGCGCTTTTCGCGCAACATAAATGGAAAGTTTATCAAATGGACATAAAATCAACGTTCTTCAATGTAGTGCTAAAAGAGGAAGTGTATGTTCTGAAACCACCTGGTTATGAGGTAGAAGGCCAATAAGGCAAGGTGTATAGGTTGAGGAAAGCTCTTTATGGGGTGATGCAAGCACCGTGTGCATGGTATAGTAGGATAGATGCTTACTTGTTGGACAATGGTTTCGACAAATGTGATGGTGAACCCACTCTCTACATCAAAGATAGCGATGGTAAGATTCTTATTATTGACTTATATGTAGATAATTTGATTTTTACAGGCAGTGATGATTTCTTCATCGCTGATCTCAAAGAAGTCATGAAGAGTGAATTTGAAATGACTAACTTGGGGTTGTTAAGGTATTTTTTGGGCATAAAAGTGAAGCAAACAGAAAATGACATTTTTATTTCTCAAGCAAATTATGTAGAAGACGTTTTGGAGAGGTTTAATATGCAGAATAATAAGCCCGCACCAACTCCAACTCTCATGGGGTTGAAGTTGAGCAAAGAAGCTTGTAGCAGCAAATGTCAATCCAATGTTATACAAAATCATGATAGGCAGCCTGATGTATTTGACTGCCACTAGGTCAAATATAATGTATGCAGTGAGTTTGGTGTTGAGGCTCATGGAGACACCCAAAGAGACGCATTGGCAAGCAACAAAATTGATTCTAAGGTATGCCAATGGGACAAATGAATATGGTATTTTGTATGCCGCAACAGATGATTTTAGGCGGGTTGGTTACACTGACAGTGATTGGGAAGGAAGTGTTGATGACAGAAAGAGCACGTCATGATATGTTTCTCATTTGGGTTCTGGAGCCATTTCATGGGCCTCCAAGAAGCAGCCGATAGTTTCATTGTCAACATCAGAAGTTGAATATGTCGCCGCAACAACAGCAACATGTCAAGCAGTTGGGATGAGAAGGATGTTGAAGGATCTTCGCCACGACCAAGAGGGAATGACAACTATTTTATGTGACAACACTTTTGCAATTGCATTGTCAAAGAATTTTGTCTTTCACAAGAGGACCAAGCATATTGATTCTAAATATCATTTTATTAGAGAGTTGATTAACAATGATGAAATTGTGTTGTAGCACTGCACGTCACAAGAAAAATTTGTTGATATTTTCACAAAATCATTGGCACGTGAAAGTTTTGTTTATCTTAGATATTGTTTGGGAATTCTCAATGACAACAATTGTGATTAAGGGGGAGTTTTGGAAATGTTAATCCCAACTACCGCATTAAACACACTAACAACAACCATACTTGTCAGAAGTATTTTTGCAGGTTGTGATTTTGTTTGCAGGCGGAAGGACTAAAGTGTGAGCAGAAATACATTGCTGACCATTCCGCAACACAACATAGAGTTTAAGGCATTTAATGAATTTTGGTAAATAGCTATTGGAAAACATTCACTCCAAGAATGTTACCCACACTCCACAACAACTGCAAGTTCATAAAATAATTTATTATGTAAAATCACCCATACTGTGTATTAATGTTTTACTCTCTCATAAATTAATGAGTCAAAATGTATGTCTTGGATAAATATGCTTGCAAAAGTCAGTGTGCAATGTTGAACGAGAAAGAGGGTGAAAGTATGAGAGGTGAAGAGAAGATAGTGGAGAGAGGGTGAAAGTATGAGAGGTGAAGAGAAATCGTGGAGCAAATTTTGGTGGGCGCGTGAAAACAACAATTACTGTGTTTTACACCGTGTTACTCCACAACCCTGGTGAAGTGTAAATTGCGGTAAACCTTTGTTTTTACTTTGTGAATGAGCCATAGTCACATATGAATGTAATTTCATGCATTTGAATTATAAGCTAAAGTTTTTATTGTGTTGCTCTAGGTCTTAATTTGTTTTGTTGTGCGTAAATTTTTAGTTTAATTAAGCCTCTACGTAATTGCGATGTTATTGCCACGATTATAGTTTTGACTTGCCACAAGCTAGTCTCGTCTCGTCTACTCTCCTCTGCCCCTGTAAAATTTTACTAACACATTTTATGTTTTTTTGAAATCGATCCTCTTCTGCAAGTCTCAACATTTGCTCATATTCGCCTTGAAACATTTGTTGGTTCCCCCTTAGATACGTGAAATCACACATATCAGAATTTGTATTATAAGTATCATGTAGGTTCAGGTTTGCACTTCCATATAACCTCTGCAATGCATTTTTCCTAGCAAGGGCCACATAGCCAGAGTAACTTTCCTAAGAAGTTGTAAGATCCCAAGGAAATAAAGCTCGACTTATTAGATAATTAATCTACGATGAGGGATTAATTGTGGCCTCTAAAATTATTCCAACAGCATGACGACCCCCAATGTTATCTAATCTACAATGAGGGATTAATTGTGGCCTCTAAAATTATTCCCACCGCATGACTACCCCCAATCTCTAGTGCGCTTGTGTGTGGTTGCCTCCCGCACAAAACGGTGATCGACCTCCCGACCTTAATTGTCACGCCCCCATCTCTTTTTTTCTTAAGTTGAGCGGGTGCGGCACCGCCTAAACGACTCACCGTTTCCATGGTTAAGTGTTTTACGAACTACGCCTTCACTTTCAATAAAAACTTCACTTGTTAAATTATAATGTGCGGAATTCCATTATAATAAGCATGATAAACATGAACGGGAGACAAAGCTCAACCGGCGTTTTACAACAGGGCGTTCACCCGAACGATGGGCGCGTCGTGCCACCGTGCACGCCCAACCGCAATACCAACCAACGCCCAACGCTACACGGCGTTCACCTCTAACCACGGGTGGGCGGGTCGCCCACGCCCTTGCCCGGTCGTTCACCCGACGAGCGGGCGGGCGTTCACCCGCGCCCATGTTTGGTTCTACCCGCGCACTGCCGCTCGGCCTGTCGCACCTATACTCTGCTTGCCCAGCACTGCGGGCGCATCCCGTGCGACCTGCGGTTACCACCGCCCTTCCTCCTTCGCCCTAAGACTATGCGTTAGGCTGCGATGATATTCCTTGATCGATTTGTGATGATCCAATCCATCGTTTCCTTCATTAGTTTATATGTGTTGTAGGAGGGGGCTGCCACCCGGCCGACCTCCACAACTCGCCATACTCGCGCCCGATCGCTGCCGCCACACATGGTTGGCCCGCCCTACGTGCAGGACCGCCCCACAACCGTGTTCCACACTTCAACCCGCGCTCGGTCGGCTCGCCCACGAGTTATCTCCAACTCATGGTATAAACATGCGATGCGCTCTCCATAACCGCGCGCTCATCCATCACGCGTTATTGGAGCGCTCGCCATACTTAGTCATTTTTTCGCTCGGTGAGGGGCACGCGCCCGTGCTAAGGCACCAGGGCGGTACATCCTCCCCCACTGGAAATCATTGTCGCCCTCGACAATCCTCCACGTCTAAGTACTCTCCGCTCAAATCTCGCAATCTTCCTCTTCCATCTCCAAAGTGAGTCCTTCGATTCCCAACTCTCCTCTTCCGGTGCTTCCTTCCATCTGACAAGGTACTCCCGTTTCTGGTGGCAACCAATCCCTGTAGTTCTGAAGTCCAATATATTCTCCAACTCCAAGCCTGGTTTGTCCACTATCCCAGCTGGTCCTCTCGGCGGTTCAGCTCTCTCTGGATGGTCTGAATCAAGCCTGCATCTCTTCAACTGACTCACATGAAAAACTGGATGATTCATGTACATATGGTGCGGAAGCTCCAACTTGTAAGCAACCTCCCCCACTCGCTTCTCCACACGAAATGGTCCCTCATACTTCCGTGTCAGTTTTACGGTCGTCCCCTTGGCTGGCTGAAACTGCTCTCCGGTAATCCTGAGAAACACCATATCTCCCACACTAAACTGCACATCCCGTCTTCCTCGATCAGCATTCTTCTTCATTCTCCTTGCAGCATCGTGCAAGCGCAACCGTGCCAACTCCAAGGTCTCCTCCCAAGCCTTCATGAACCTCTTCGCATGAGGACTCCTCATACGACCTGTAGTCTCAACGGTGTGCGAAGCAACCGGCATCTGCCCATTCACCAACTCAAATGGACTGTACCCCGTCGCAGAACTCTTTTGAATATTGTAGCTAAACTGAGCAATATCCAATAGTTCAGGCCAATTCTTCTGATCAGACGTGACATAATGTCTCAAGTAGTCCTCTAGCAATGTGTTGATACGCTCGGTCTGCCCATCTGTCTGCGGATGGTAACTCGAACTCATCAACAACTCTGTCCCAAATAACTTGAACAATGTCGTCCAAAATCTCCCTATGAATCATGGATCCCTATCACACACGATACTCAACGGCATACCCAAATACTTCACCACGTTCTTAAAGAACAACTCGGTAGTACGCTCATCTCCACAAGGTATCTTTGTCGGAACAAAGATAGCATACTCGGAAAAACGATCAACAACGACCATGATCCCATTATACCCTTGCACCTGCGGTAACTGAACAATGAAGTCCATAGAGACACTCATCCATGGCCTCTCTGGAATAGGTAAAGGCTGCAACAGTCCTCCTTGCCTCTGATTATCCGATTTGTCCTGCTGACAAATGATGCACGTATGTACATACTCCTCCATCTCCTCCTGCATCTTCTCCCAAAATAACCCTCTCTCCAACAATGCCAAAGAACGACGCTGCCCTGGGTGGCCAGCCCATGGAGAATCGTGGCACTCCTTCAAGAGGTGCCTCCTAAGACCAGATGTCTTTGGAACATAGAGTCGGTTTCCAAAGAACAAGTAACTGTCCCGTAGAAAGAACCTGCGTGTCTTCCCTTCCTTTATCTGCTTCACTATATTCTGCGCCAAAGTATCGGTTTCCACACTTTCCTTCAGTTTGTTTTTCATCTCTTCCGACATATGAATTCGACTTCTACTCCTTGCTGCCCGGCCTTCACCCTCCAATGTTGCAAGTTGTCCCTTCCTACTAAGGGCATCTGCTAGTGCATTGTGTCTACCTGGTCTATACTCAATAGACATGTCGAACTCTGCCAAGAAGTCCTGCCAACGAGCTTGCTTCGCAGAAAGCTTCGGTTGTGATGCAAAATAACTCGCTGCAACGTTGTCAGTCTTGACAACAATAGGGTTCCCAATCAAGTAATGCCTCCATACATGAAGACAATGGATGATCGCAGTCATCTCCTTCTCATGAACCGGATACCTCCGCTCTCTATCCTGCAACTTCCGACTCTCATAGGCCACCGGATGCCCATCCTGCATAAGAACCCCTCCTATGGCAAAATCTGAAGCATCAGTGTGCACCTCGAACGGTCTCCCGAAGTCAAGCAACTTCAGTATCGGTGTTGTAACCATCCTTCTCTTCAAATCATCAAATGCCTTTTGACATTTCTCCGTCCAACACCACTTCTTGTCCTTTTTCACTAGGTCTGTCAGTGTCGATGTTACCTTGGAGTAATCTTCTACAAACTTCAGTTGGTAGTTGGTCATGCCCAAGAACACCCTCATATCATGGACATTCTTCGGTTCAAACCAGCCCTCGATAGCCTTCACCCTGCTCGGCTCCATCCGTATGAACCCCTGTCCAACAATGTGCCCAAGGAACGGAATCTCAGTCTGAGCAAACACACACTTAGACTTTTTCAAGAACAACTGATTCTCCCTCAGTGCCACGAAAACCATCGCCAAGTGCTTCTTATGATCCTCCATGTTATCACTGTAAACCACTATATCGTCCAAGTATACCACTACGAACGAGTCCAAGTACGATCGTAGGACATCATTCATCAAAGTGCAAAATGTCGCAGGAGCATTGCACAATCCAAATGGCATAACAAGGAACTCAAAGCTACCATACCTTGTTACGATCGCGGTCTTCTTCTCGTCTCCTTCAGCAATCCGCACCTGATAGTAACCATGCCTCAAGTCCAGCTTGGAAAACACTCGGGCTTTCGCAAGCTTGTCGAAGCAATCTGCAGCCAATGGCAAAGGATACCTGTTTCTCACCGTCTGCTTGTTCAATGCACGGTAGTCACAGCACATCCTTAGCTCATTGCTATCCTTCTTTCGCTGGAATAATACCGGAGCTCCATATGGGGACCTTGAAGGTCTAATGAAACCTGCATCAGCTAACTCCTTTAGCTGCTGTTTCAATTCCTCCAACTCAGGCCCTGATAAACGATAAGGTGCTTTAGCCGGGGGTTCCTTCCCTGGTTCAAGCTCAATGCTATGGTCCACCGCACGCCTTGGTGGAAGCTTCTTCGGAAGCTCATCAGGCATCAAATCTGCATATTTGGCAAGCACATCAGAAATCTCAACTGAAATAGGCGTCCCCACTTCATCACCTTCGACTCCCTTGAACACCACCGCATATGTCTCCATATCTGATTCCTTCATGGCTCTCTCCAAACTTAGTGCAGAAACATGCTGCACCTTGACTTCCCTCCTTTGCCTATGTGTGGGCAAAGTCCAAGTTCGTGTCTGTCCAACCAGCGCCACCTCATCGCAGAAGGGGAAAACAATAGCCTTGTTTCCCTTCAAGAAATCTTGTCCAAGTATTACATTGAAGTCGTTCATCTCCATCACCGTGAAGTCCAACTGACCCGTCCAGTCTCCTATCTGCACCGGCACTTCGTGTGCCAAACCCGTCACCTTGGCCTTAGAGTTCACTGCCTTGACCTCCATGTTGGATGGAAGGATCGTCAGTTCAACATCTCTAGCCAACCGTGTCGTCATGAAGTTATGGGTGGCCCCTGTGTCCACAAGAGCTTGAGTGGTCTTTCCACGAACCATCAAGTCTACGAAACCCAGACTGTTCATCCATGATTTCTCCATAACCTACATACATTTCTGTTCTCGTCGTTTATCATCAAGTCTCTTCAACCCTGAATCAACTTTTACCGCAGCTTCAACCTTCCGTGAACCTGCTCTGATACCACCTGTCACACCCCCAACTCTTTTTTTCTTAAGTTGAGTGGGTGCGGCACCGCCTAAACGACTCACCGTTTCCATGGTTAAGTGTTTTACGAACTACACCTTCACTTTCAATAAAAACTTCGCTTGTTAAATATAATGTGCGGAATTCCATTATAATAAGCATGATAAACATAACCGAGAACAACAGCAAACCATGTATAAAAGATCTTTTATTATATATAGAAATTTTTACAACATGACCGGGAGACAAATCTCAACTGGCGTTTTACAACAAGGCGGGCGCCCGCCCGTGCAAGAGCGCATGGCGGTCTGCCCGAACCTCACCCAAAATACAATGAGAGCGTTCACCCGAACGATGGGCGCGCCGTGCCACCGTGCACGCCCAACCGCAATACCAACCAATGCCCAATGGTACACGGCGTTCACCTCTAACCACGGGCGGGCGGGTCGCCCACACCCTTGCCTGGTCATTCACTCGACGGGCGGGCGGGCGTTCACCCGCGCCCACGTTTGGTTCTACCCACGCACTACCGCTTGGCCTGTCGCACCTATACTCTGCCTGCCTGGCGCTGCGGGCGCATCCCATGCGACTTGCGGTTACCACCGCCCTTCCTCCTTTGCCCTAAGACTGTGCATTAGGCTGCAATGATATTCCTTGACCGATTTGCGATGATCCAATCCATCGTGTCCTTCGTTAGTTTATATGTGTTGTAGGAGGGGGCTGCCACCCGGCCGACCTCATCAACTCACCATACTCGTGCCCGATCGCTGCCGCCACACATGGTCGGCCTGCCCTCCGTGCGGGACTGCCCCACAACCGTGTTCCACACTTCAACCCGCGCTCGGTCAGCTCGCCCACGAGTTATCTCCAAATCGCGGTATAAACATGCGATGCGCTCTCCATAACCGCGCGCTCATCCATCGCGCGTTATTGGAGCGCTCACCATACTTAGTCATTTTTTCACTCGGTGAGGGGCGCACGCCCGTGCTGAGGCACTAGGGCGGTACATTAATGGCACTGTAAAATACTCAAACTTATTTATATATGTTCCAACACAAATATTATTGAATAAATCATTTTTCTCAATCATGTAAATTTCGCACACATGTATATATAAATAACATAGGAAGATTTTAATTTATCATAATTGTGGGAGGATATAAATGGATGTGTCATTATTATAAATTACAACAGTTGGTGGTCCCATGCTCCTGTGACCCACGCTAACCTTCAAACTCTGACACGCTTGCACCGCTCTTGGTCCTTACGCTCTGACTTCACTCTTGTGCCCTTTCCCCTCCAAATATCGGCCTAGCCTCACAATTTTTCGGTCAGAACTTTTACGTATGGTTTTACCACCATAGATATACAACACTCTTAATCATGGCCCTTAGATCTTCAGTTTTGAATTATGATAGGGAGGGTGATGATGCTACGACCGTTGTCTCAACATTCCTATGATGAGAATTTTCCACACGTACATCCCTCGATGGTTGGTATAGTTTTTGGTTCTCTCAAAAGTGATTCACAAATTGTGTTCATCCCTTTCAACTCTTAGTTGGCGAGGAATAACCCTACGCACAATGGTTTTTCAGCCTGGATATGGTTTTGCAATGCATAGGATGATATGGCTAGCGTATGAAAGGCACTCGGCCTTAACTTCTCTGTTGGATCCGTCTATGGACATATGTGGTGTGTGTGGTTCCACAGTCTTCAATCCCTAGTGACCGATGCCTATACAAATAATTATGTTGCACAACATTGAATTAACCCATAAGACAGATGATCTTTGGACCGTATGTAGCGGAAAAAATAACTGTGACCTACCAATAAACAAGGGATCAACCTTCCAGATCTAAACGGGTCGTTGACTTCTATTGCGAATCTCAAATGTCGGTTCACTAAGGAAAGATACTTGTGAAACACCTTATATCGGGTGATTCTCCTCCACAAGACAATATGGTCTGGCATCTCTCAATATAAACGACCATGGTCAATTTTAATCAACTCCCTTCAACGTTGGTCAATCTCATCAACCTTCTTTAACTATTGTCAATCATTGTATGCCATCAACAACCCTCAACAACCATGGTCATCCATTATTAACCATAGTCAATAATTTACCCCATGCACGTTAAATGTCAACTAGTTCAAGCACATTAGTAAATGTAGATATACACATTGGTGGTATTTTCCAACTTTTATATTTTATTCCGCATATAAAAATGACATCAACATATATCAACCATATTTGCTAATAAAGTTATGCTAATATTTACTTATTAAATGCAAAATGTGTAGTCCATCCTAACTCAACTCTTGAAAATCACCTCCTTAGACTACTACCACACGAAAATTTTTGCCAATTGAGATTTTATATGACATAAAAGTTGTCCCAACCATCTTTTACAATTACGGTCTTTATTCAATTCATTAACAACCAGTTAAACAACTGCCACTACATTGTTGTGTATGAATTTGAAAATGTTGAGTTGTAGAGGTTAACTACCACATAAACTCCATCATGGCTCTTGTATAATATGAAACCATAGAGCCTGAGCTTAATGGTGTCATTGAGGCTAGTTTAAGTCACAGAATAATACCCTCCCGCACTCTTGTCACTCCCTTCAAACTTTAGATAATTGCCACCATTGTATGCTCTTTGCCTTGTTTTCTTTTACAAATCTCTATGTTTCACCAAAATATCAGAATAATAATTTTTGAATTCTTATGGGTTGTGCCCTAGGTTATAAAATTTTGAATCTGATATAAAAATTGAGCAATGTTCGGGAAAACCTCATGATCAACAATACTTTGGGGTTTTTCTAGCGTGGCACTGAAATTGAATATCTCAAACCTGCACGAAGTCTCTTACGATTGATTTATGTTTCAAAAGAAGTTTAAATTTTAAGGTAGTTTGTTGGAATTTCAAAATTAGTCATGTATATGCATTAATGTTGAATTAATTGATTTAAAATGCTCGTAGTCGTAGGCTCATATGATTGATATATTAGTATTTGTATATAAACATTTAATTTAAAGGATAGAAAAAGAGAAACATAATACATGAAAACTCATTGAATTGAATTGTTTGAAAATAGAAGTATAAATAAACACAAAATTTATGGAGAGATCTTTTAGAAGGACCTTAGTATGCTAATAATAACTATATTAGATACTTTTAGTTCTTACATGCACCATACTTGGTATTTCCTAAATTTAGACTCTATGGTTGTGACTACATGGAAACGAGTAATTATATCTAATACTCTCCCTTAATTATGACCACTAGTGTATGTTGGTCTATGTCTCAACAATGCTTATAATAGTAGAGATCGATTCAATTTTTTTTTACTTTTGCATGCTAGTGTAGCTTGTCCTTCGACTCTATGCTCTACAGTCGTTTTATTCCTTTTCCTCCAAACCTCATATTTTGCTTACTTCTTCTTCTTCTTCAACTTCAACTTTACTTTAATATTTTTATTCAATATCTTTTTGTCTTGTTTATCTGGTTTATATTTTGCATTTGTTTGCATTTTAACTATTATTGATTGATTTTTTCTATCAACTTCTACGAGATAAAAAAGTAATGTCTTTTTGTTTCCTCTTCTTCCATTGTCGTAAAAGCTTAAACAAATTTGATGGTTACATTTATTTTTTTGTTTCTTCTTCTGTGGTGATTATGGTAGCTTTTCTATAAACACTTCCATTTTCATAATACTTGTGTTTTGCAAGTTGCTCCTCAAGAAATGTTTATTCATCTTCATAATCAAATTCAGTATTTACTACTATGTTCTTCTCATATTTTTCTACTGCTATAAAGGAAATTCACTTTCATCTTATATATGTATATATACATATTTGGCTTCATTATCTTCTCCATGTTAATGTTCTCCATCTTGTACAGAGTCACCCTTTTCTTCTAGAGTTTATTGAATAAACTTCTCTCTAGTTTCTAAAATAATTGAAGTCTTCATGTCGTGCTTATCGTTTTCCACTTCAGCAAACTCTCTCGTAGCTTCTTCAGTTATTTTTTCAATATCAAAATATGTTGGGTTGTGTTATATTCTTTCTACGACTAGCTACCCTAGTTAACCAGGGGATTAGAGTGGGGGCGAAGACCCCCCTCCGTTGCATCAATTACATAGTGGGGGGGTCACAGGGGGGGCAGAATCCCCCCTTATTTAGGGGGTTTGAGGGGGGTGGGTAGCCCCCTCTACTGGGTTTGGGGCAACACCCCGGGAAAATTTTATTGGGACCCTATATTAGGTGGGAGGACCTACCTATGGTTTTGTGCATGGTTTTTGCACATGGTTTTGGGCGATGGTTTTCGGTTCGTGGTATTGGATTCTTCGGCATGTATATATATGTATTGTAACATTGAAAGGAATATAATGAAAAATCAATATGGTAGTCTCGGTTTTTGGATCTAGGGGAAAATCTCTGTGTTATCCTCTTGCATTGTTTATTTTCTGTGTTTTAGAATTCGTATGCAGATAATTTCTATACGGGGTTAAAAGCTACATTTGGTATCAGAGCTATTTTGGCTTCAAGGAAACACCTTTGTTGCTGAGGGGTTTCGCTCAATCCTATGGTAGACCCTATTCAGTGGAAGATCTGAGGGATCGATTCTAGTGGTGAAAGAAGATGGCGAGCAGTGGAAAGATAGAGATCAATAAATTTAATGATCAAAGTTTTGAGTTATGGAAACTCAATATAGAGGATCTATTAGTGGATAAAGATCAGTGGATCATAGTAGATCCAAGTACTAAACTAACGGGAGTGTTTGATGAAGAATGGAAGAAGTAGGATCGAAAGGAAAAGAGCACAATACGATCATGTGTCTCAGATTCAGTATTGCTGAATGTATCAGGGGAAACTATGACGAAGGCTTTGCGGGACAAGTTAGGGACTTTGTACCAATCTAAGTCTCTGGTGAATAAACTGTTCCTACGAAAAAAATTGTATAACCCGAGGATAAAAGATGGAGACTCGGTGACAGAACATCTGAATGCATTTAATACTATGGTAAGTCAATTATTGTCTGTTGATATTAAAATTTTAGATGAAGATAAGTGCATTAGTTTGTTGTGTTCTCTACCAGATTCGTGGGATAGTTTGGTTATTGCAATAGGTAGCAATGCAACTGCTTTGCAGTTTGATGAAATATTCTCATCCTTGCCAACAGAGGAGATGAGACGGAAAAATGTGGAGAGCCAGAATGGTTATGCCTTGTCTGTACAAAGACGGTCCTAGAACAAAAACAAAAATAAGTCATCGAGTGGGAGATCTAAATCTAGAGGGAGATCTAAATCTCTAGGAAAACCTGTAAAGGTGGTGTGTTAGAAATGCAAAAAGGAAAGGCGCTACAAAATGGATTGTAAATCTAAAGCTCCTGACAAAGGAAAGGGATCTGATGATGCTCCTTCTGCAGAGGTAAAAACCACCTCAGATGAAGGTGGGGATGTGTACTTGGCTTCTTCAAGTACACATGTAGATCATGATGCAAGGTTGATTGACTCAGGTGCATCCTTTCACTTCACTCCCCATAGAGAGTGGTTCTACAAGTATGAGAAATATGATGGTGGTGATGTCTTCTTGGGGGATGACAGGAAGGCTAGAATCGTTGGCCGTGGAAAGTAAAGTTGAAGTTGCAAGGTGGAAGGATTAGAACACTTCCTGGTGTTCTGCATATTCCTGCATTGGCCAAAAATTTGATTTCTGTAGGCAAGTTGGATGATGCAGGTGTAAAAACAGTGTTTGAGAAAGATACCTACAAGATCGTTTGAGGAGCACTGGTATTGATGTGGGGAGTTCAGATTGGAACTCTGTATAAGCTACAAGGTAGCATTGTTGTTGATGAATGCAACAATTATGTGGTTCCTGAAAGTGGAGCAGAAAATCTAGTGGTCTCTGGAAAGAAGACCATGCTGTGGCATCAAAGGCTTGGGCATATTGGAGAGAAGGGAAATCGAATACTACATGGTAAATTTATGGTAGAAGGTATGAGTAATAGCTCTCTTGATTTTGATTTCTATGAAAATTGCGTATATGGGAAGCAGAATTGGGTGAGTTTCCCTTCTAGTGGTAAGAGGGTGAAACAGATATTAGAGCTTGTGCACAGTGATGTGTTTGGACCTGTGAAGGTTTGATCACTAGGTAAGTTTGTGTACTATGTATCATTTATAGATGACTTCTCAAGGAATACATGGATATATTTCCTCAAGAAGAAATCTAAATTCTTTGAAAGGTTTAAAGAATTTAAGGCTCTGGTGGAAAACCAGACAAAGAAGAAGATAAAAGTGTTGAGGACAAATAATGATGGAGAGTTTTGTAGTAAGGAATTTGAAGAATTCTGTAAGAAATGTGGTATAGCACGGTAGAAGACTACTCCATATACACCTGAGAAAAATGGAGTTGCAGAAAGAATGAATAAGACGTTGATGGAAAGGGTAAGAAGTATGCTCAGTGGTGTTGGGTTAGGACAGGAATTTTAAGCAGAGGTGGTGGAGACAACATGTTACCTAGTCAATAGATTACCTTCATCATCGTTGGAGATAAGACTCCATAAGAGGTTTGGATTGGTAAGAAACCCTCTCTTTCACATTTGAGGGTATTTGGATGTGATGCATATGTACATGTTCCAAAGGAAAAAAGAACCAAGTTGGATAGTAAATATGAAAAGTGCATCTTTATCGGGTATAATGATGGTTTAAAGGGTTATAAGCTTTGGAACCCAGTAACAAGGAAGGTTGTGTATAACCGAGATGTGGTGTTCAAAGAGGTGAAAGATGTTATTAAACATGAAGTCCCATCAAAGGAACCTGAGAATATAAAGTTTGAGCTAGAGAAAGAATCAGACTCTACAATAGAAGAGGAATCATAAGATGAAGAGCCACAAACTCCGATTGTGAGAAGATTAGTTCGAGAGAGAAGGCAACCAGAAAGGTATGGCCCATCTACTTTCTGTTAAAATTTTTCTTTATCTATTACTGATGATGATCCTGAAACTGTGAAGGAAGTAGTAGATTCAGAGGATGGAAAACTTTGGAAAGAGGCCATGGTTGATGCAATGGCATATTTGCACAAAAATGAGGCTTGGGATCTGGTGGAGTTGCCGGCTAGAATGAAACCCATTTTCAGCAAATGGGTGTTCAAGAAGAAGACAAATGCATAAGGAAAGGTGGAGAAATACAAAGCTCGGTTGGTAGCAAAAAGTTATTCCCAGGTGTTGGGAATTGATTTTGGTGATATTTTTTCTCCTGTTGCTAATGTAGATTCTATTAGATTAATTTTATCCGTTGTTGTTGCTTTTGATTTTGAGGTAGAACAAATGGATGTGAAGACAACATTTCTTCATGAGGATCTGGAAGAAGAGATATACATGAAGCAACTTGAAGACTTTGCGGTGAAGGGTAAGAAAGAACTGGTATGCAAGTTAAAAAATTCTCTGTATGGGTTAAAACAGTCACCAAGGATGTGGTATCATAAATTTGATACATTTATATGGGGATTTTGCTTCACCAGAAGCAAAGCAAATCACTATGTGTATTTTAAATTAATTGGTGGCTGTGTTATTTATCGGGTCTTGTATGTGGATGATATGTTGCTGGTTGGAAATGACAAAGAAATTATACAGGATTTGAAGACCCAATTGTCCTCCAAATTCGACATGAAAGATCTTGGTGTTGAAAACTATATTTTGGGCATGAGAATTAAAAGAGATTGGGCAAAAAGGAAGCTTTGGTTAAACTAAAGGAAGTATATCGAGACAATACTACAGAGGTTTAATATGTAGGATAGCAAACCTATGAAGGTTCCTATTCTTGTAGGTGTGAAGTTATATGCTGAACAATGTCCCAAAACACAAGAAGAGGAAGAGGACATGTCATGTGTTCCATATGCAAGTGCAGTTGGTACCCTGATGTATGCAATGGTTTGTACTACACCAGAAATTGCACATGCAGTGGGAGTATTGAGCAGGTTTATGTCAAAACCAGGGAAGGAGCATTGGACAATAGTGAAGCAAGTTTTCAAGTATTTGTGTGGCACTAGTGATTATGGTTTGTGCTACCAAGGAAGACCAATATTGGACAGAGTGTTGGATATTCATGGCTTTGTTGATGCAGACTGGGCTGGAGATCTGGATCAGAGAAGATCTATAAGTGGGTATGTGTTTAACCTATTTGGAGGTGTAGTTAGTTGGATGAGTAAGAAACAATCTGTAGTGCCACTATCAACTACAGAGGCATAATACATGGCAACCACTCATGCAAGTAAGGAAGCAGTTTGGTTGCAGAGATTGTGTTCAAGTACGAGGTTAGTTTAGGGAGCTACAACGATAAACTGTGACAACCAAAGTGCAATTTTCTTGGTAAAGAACCCTTATTATCATTCAAAGACGAAGCACATTGATGTTCAGTATGACTTTGTGAGGGATATGATAGAAGACAAAAAGGTGTTACTGGTAAAGGTGGACACTTTGAAGAATACAACAGATGCATTAACAAAATCTATGAGCTCTAAGAATTTCTCTTGGTGTAGAGAAACAATGGGCGTTGCACGGTTGGATAAATGACTAAGCTCTCCTATGGCCCCCTGTGGAAAGAAAAAAACAAGTGGGAGAATGTTGGGCTAGCTACCCTAGTTAACTGGGGGGTTAGAGGGGACGAAGCCCCCACTTCGTTGCACCGATTGCACAGCGAGGGGGCAGCGGCCCCCCTGTCCAAGGGTTTTGAGGGGGGCGGTTAGCCCCCCTCTACAGGGTCCAGAGCAGTGGCCCAGGGAAATTTTTTTGGGACCCTATATTAGGTGGGAGGACCTACCTATGATTTTGTGCATGGTTTTCGCACATGGTTTTGGGTGCGATGGTTTTCGGTCCATGTTATTGGATGCTTCAACATGTATATATATGTATTGTAAAATTGAAATGAATATAATGAAAAATCAATCTGGTAGTCTTAGTTTTTTGATCGAGGGGAAAATATATGTGTATATGTGTTTTATGTGTTATGCTCTCGCATTGTTTATTTTCTATGTTTTAGAATTCGTATGCAGGTAATTTCTGTACGAGGTTAAAACCTACAAAATCTTCTACTTCTTCTATTAACATAATCACTTCATCAACAACTACAATGCTTTGTTGATATGTATTAATCTCCCTTTAACTCTATGCCATCTCTAAAATATATCAAGTTTCTTTGGACATAGTTGTTGCCACAATTCTAGGAATAATGTTGAATTTACATCTATCTCATAAACTTTCCATCTGTTTTGAGTTACTATGCTAGAAAAACTGTAATTGTATCTAAAATTGAAACTAATGCAAAGGTCTCACCATAATCCATTCTAGGCCATTGTACAAAGATTTTCTCTGGCAATGTAGCCTTTTATTTTTGTATTTCTCCTTTTTCATTAAGCTTGGTTTGCTAAACCCATTTTACACCAATGCAATCTTTACTTCTTATAATATTAATTGATCTAATTTATCATTTTGGTCTGTGGAATCCATCTATTCATCCATTTCTTTGATCCAATTTTCTTATTTCATTACATCTTCAAAACATATTGGTTGACAAGCAAACAATGTAAATTTTGAATTGACATTCAAGTCTTCATAAATTTCTCTCAAAGTTATAATATTTCTAGACCTTAAAGAATCAATTATAGGATCATATTATTTGATTGAGCAAAAGGAGTGGATTAAATTATTGGAGTAGATGACTCACCATACATAATATCTAGTATAGTGGTAGTGATATACATAGGACTAACAACAAATCTCTTGAAAATAGTTGGATCTATATTGGATCATATATATTCTTTGTCGAGCTTTGTTTATCTTGCAATTGAAGTTGGCGTTGGTTTGAAATTCATCATCCAGAACCTTTTGAGCACATCCATGACATACATTGCTTGAAACAGAAAAATACCAAAATTTGATTAAATCGTTTCAGTACTAAGAAGAATATCACTAAACTCAAATAAATCATTTCAAATATTTGCTTCATCATTGATTTAAACTTGCTTATTGATAGATTCCCTATGAATAACATGTCTCAACATACAAAAAAAAAAAAAAAATTATAATTTGGCATTTCTCCTTCAAATTTGTATCAAATGTAGCCTCACTGTTGCTTCTACTAAATATGAATAAAATTTTCAATACCAATTCTAGGAGCTTACTTAAATCCATAGAGAGATTTATTCAACCTATATACCTTATCTTCATGTCCTTTTATCACCTAT
>APFE031169529.1:0-19922 GCA_000404065.3 Pinus taeda
GGTCCCAGAACAGAAACAAAAATAAGTCATCGAGTAGGAGATCTAAATCTAGAGGGAGATTTAAATCTCCAGGAAAACCTGTAAAGGTGGTGTGATGGAAATTTGAAAAGGAAGGGCACTACAAAAGGGATTGTAAATCTAAAGCTCCTGACAAAGCAAAGGGATCTGATAATGCTCCTTCCGCAGAAGCAAAAACCACCTCAGATGAAGGTGGGGATGTGTACCTAGCTTCTTCAAGTACACATGTAGATCATGAGGCATGGTTGATTCACTCAGGTGCATCCTTTCACTTCACTCCCCATAGAGAGTGGTTCTATGAGTATGATAAATATGATGGTGGTGATGTCTTCTTAGGGGATGATAGGAAGGCTATAATCATTGGTTGTGGAAAAGTAAAGTTGAAGTTACAAGGTGGAAGGGTTGAACACTTATGGGTGTTCTGCATATTCCTGCATTGGCCAGAAACCAGATTTTTGTAAGCAGGCTAGATGATGAGGGTGTAAAAACAGTGTTCAAGAAAGATACATGCAGTATGGTTTTGGGAGCACTGGTATTGATGCGGGGAGTTCAGATTAGAACTTTGTTAAAGCTACAACGTAGCACTGTTGTTGATGGGTGCAATAGTTCTGTGGTTCTTGAAAATGAAGAATAAAATCTAATGGTCTCTAGAGAAAAGACCATGTTATGGCATCAAAGGCTTAGACATATTGGAGAGAAGGACCTTCGAATAGTTCATGGTAAAGGTATGGTAGAAGGTATGATTAATAGCTCTCTGGATTTATTTATGTGAAAATTGTGTATATGGGAAGCAGAATTAGGTGAGTTTCCCTTCTGGTGGTAAGAGGGTGAAACATATATTAGAGCTTGTGCATAGTCATGTGTTTAGACCTGTGAAGGTTCCAACACTAGGTAAGTCTGTGTACTATGTATCATTCATAGATGACTTCTCAATTTATACATGGATATATTTCCCCAAGAAGAAATATGAAGTCTTTGATAGGTTTAAATAATTTAAGGCTCTGGTGGAAAACCAGATAGAGAAGAAGATAGAGGTGTTGAGGACAGATAATGATGGAGAATTTTGCAACAAGGAATTTGAAGAATTTTGTAAGAAGTGTGGTATAGCACTGTAGAAGAATACTCCATACACACTCGAGCAAAATGGAGTTACAGAAAGAATGAACAAGACGTTGATGGATAGGGCAAGAAGCATGCTTAGTGATGTTGAGTTAGGACAGGAATTCTGGGCAGACGCAATGGAAACAACATGTTACCTGGTCAATAGATCACCTTCATCAGCGTTGGATGATAAGACTCCATAAGAGGTATGGACTGGTAAGAAACCCTCTCTTTCACATCTGAGGGAATTCGGATGTGATGCATATGTACATGTTCCAAAGGAAAAAAGAACAAATTTGGATAGCAAATCTGAAAAGTGCATCTGTATTGGGTATAAGGATGGTTTAAAGGGTTATAAGCTTTGGAACCCAGTAACAAGGAAGGTTGTGTAGAGCCGGGATGTGGTGTTCAGAGAGGTGAAAAAGTTATGAAACATGAAGTCCCATCAACGGAACCTAAGAAGATAGAGTTTGAGCTAAGGGAGGAAGAATTAGACTCTACAGCAGAAGAGGAATCAAAAGATGAAGAGCCACAAACTTCAGTTATGAGAAGATCAGTTTGAGAAAGAAGGCAACCAAAAAGGTATAGTCCATCTGCTATCTGTTTAAAGTTTTTTTAACAATTACTGATGATGATCCCAGAACTATGAAGGAAGTAGTAGATTCAGAGGATGGAAAACTCTAGAAAGAGGCCATGGTTGATGAAATTGCATCTTTGCACAAAAATGAGGCTTGGGATCTGGTGGAGTTACCAGCTGGAAGGAAACCCATTGGCAGCAAATGGATATTCAATAAGAAGGCAAATGCAGAAGGAAAGCTGGAGAAATACAAAGCTTAGTTGGTAGTAAAAGGTTATTCCTAGGTGTCGGGAATTGATTTTGGTGGTATTTTTTCTCCTGTTGCAATGGTAGCTTCTATTAGATTACTTTTATCTATTGATTTTGCTTTTGATTTTGAGGTAGAACAGATGGATGTGAAGACAAAATATCTTCGCAGGGATCTGGAAGAGGAGATCTACATGAAGCAAACTCAATGCTTTGCAGTGAAGGGGAAGAAATGACTAGTATGCAAGTTAAAGAAGTCTATGTATGGGCTAAAATAATCACCAAGGATGTGGTATTAGAATTTGATACATTTATACAGGTACTTGGCTTCACTAGAAGCAAAGAAGATCACTATGTCTATTTTAAATTAGTTGGTGACTGTGTTATTTATCTGGTCTTGTATGTGGATGACATATTGCTGGTTGGAAATGATAAAGAAATTATCCAGGATTTGAAGACCCAATTGTCCTCCAAATTCGACATGAAAGATATTGGTGTTGCAAACCATATTTTGGGCATGGAAATTAAAAGAGATCGGGCAAAGAGGAAGCTTTGATTAAACCAGAGGAATTATGTCGAGACAATATTGCAGAGGTTTAATATGCAGGATAGTAAATCGATGAAGGTTCCCATTCCTATAGGTGTAAATATATTTGTTGAACAGTGTCCAAAGACACAAGAAGAGGAAGAGGACATGTCCCATGTTTTATATGGAAGTACAGTTGGTAGCCTGATGTATACGATGGTCTGTACTAGACCAAACATTGCACATGCAGTGGGAGTACTAAGTAGGTTTATGTGAAAACCAGGGAAGGAGCATTGGACAATACTGAAGTGGGTTTTCATATATTTCTATGACACTAGTGATTATGGTTTGTGCTACGAAGGAAGACTAGGATTGGACAAAGTTTTGGATATTTGTGGTTTTGTTGATGTAGACTGGGCTGGAGATATGGATTAGAGAAGATCTACAAGTGGGTATTTGTTTAACCTATTTGGATGTGCAGTCAATTGGATGAGTAAGAAACAATTTGTAATGGAATTATCAACTACATAGGCAGAATACATAGTAGCCACTCATGCAAGAAAGGAATCAGTTTGGTTGCAGAGATTGTGTTCAAGTATGGGGTTAGTACAGGGAGATATAAGAATAGACTGTGATAGCCAAAGTGAAATTTTCTTGGCAAAGAACCCTGCTTATCATTCAAAGACAAAGCACACTGATGTTCAGTATCAGTTTGTGAGGGATATGATAGAAGAAAAAATGATGTTGCTGGTAAAGGTGGACACTTTGAAGAATACTGCAAATGCATTGGCAAAATTTGTGAGATTTGAGAAGTTTCCTTGGTGTAGAGGAACAATGGGAATTGCAGGGTTGGATAAATGACTAATCTCTCCTGTGACCCCTTGTGGAAAGAAAACAACAAGTGGGAGAACGTTGAGTTGTGTTATATGCTTTCCATGACTAGCCTCCCTAGTTAACTTAGGGGTTAGAGGGGGGGCGGAACGCCCCCTTTGGTGTGCCAATTGCACAGCGAGGGGGTCACAAGGGGGGGGAAACCCCCCCATGCAATGGGTTTGAGGGGTGTGGGTAGCCCCCGTCTATAGGGTCCAGGGCAGTGCCTTGGGAAAAAAAGTTGGACCCTATATTAGGTTGGGTGAACCTACCTATGGTTTTGTGCATGGTTTTCGCACATGGTTTTGGACACGATGGTTTTTGGTCCATGGTATTGGATGCTTCAACATGTATATATATGTATTGTAACATTGAAAGGAACATAATGAAAAATCAAGATGGTAGTCCCGGTTTTGGGATCCAGGGAAAAATCTCTATGTATATGTGTTTTATGTGTTATGATGTCGCATTGTTTATTTCCTGTGCTTTAGAATTCGTATGTAGGTAGTTTATGTACATGGTCAAAACCTACAATTATGACATATAAAACATTCAAACTTACTACTCAGAGGAGAGAATCAATTATCATTTCTATAATTAGGATTAAATTATTTTCTTTGAAGGTTCACTTTCCTTGGTAGTTGATCAGGTTGAATTCTTATCTCTTTGTTGAGCATCTCAGGTTTTGCATCATTACCCTTTAAATTCCTTGTATCAGCTTGTGAACTAGATTCCCCTTCAACAATTTCATGGAAACCAAGACCATATATGATGGTAGGAGACCTTTAACTACTAAGAATATTATCCAAAATCTTATTACTGGCTTGAAATATCAAATGTTTATCCTCTTCTTCTAATTTACCTTTTAAAATGTTTAACTCAACCTGCATTCTTTGATATTGCTTTTCCATTTCTAGACACTGCTTCTTCATACCTTCTTCAACCCTTCCTCCTTCTTCTGCTTGCTCCTTTAATTTGAGAATCTCTTCTTTAAACCCATTTTCTTGTTCTTCAAATGCTTGAAGTAGTTCCTCATTCTGCTTATCAGATTTTTCAAGATCTTCTCTTAGAGAGACGATCTCACCTTTTAGACCTTAACAATATTGGTTATATTCCAAAATAGCACTTACTAGTTTAATATGATCCTTGTTATCATATGCCTGCAACTCATCTTTAATATTAACAATGTTTTTCAAAGCAATATCAATTTTTGTTCTAAGATAAAACAAAAAAAAACAAAAAATTCCAACCTGTCTTCTTCTAAATCAGCAACTGACATAACAAAGGTTGTTTTTCCATCATGTTCATTTTTTGACACATTGTTAGGGATAAGATTACCTGGTATTTCTTCTAATGAGAAACCTTCCTTTGGGTTTTCTTGATGGATTGCTTGTAGCTTATCCCACACCTTCTTTGCAGTTGCATAATGCATAACCCTATTTAATGTTGAATCAAGTATGTTATTAATGATGTCACTTATTTCCTTAATATATTTTGTACTTCCTCGTCTAATGGAGGAATTTTGGTGTAGCCATTGCATACTAAATGTCAAAAATCATCGTTCATTAGATCATACTTCATCTTTTCTTTCCATTCGAGATAATTATCATTACTTAGCATAGGTATGCCTTGATTGTCCACTGTTTTTGACTTACCTTGATCTTCTACTTCTCGGGCCAACATTTTTTAATCTGTTTTAGAGTGCTTACTTTCAATTTTACCCATGAGTGCAAGTTCATTTGTTTCACTGTCATCATCACTATCATTACAATGAAATGGACCACAATTATAACAAAAGCCCATACTTGATAATTCTTTGTTATAGTCTTCTTCATTCTTGACAAATAGAAAGCAAGGTGCTCCCAAACCTGAATATATGCTAACATTTGTTGCTGCTACTGCATCTACTATATCAGTGTCATAGTTTTTTGAATCCCTCCTTCGAGCTATCGCCTACTTTCCCATAATCTTGATGGATCTCTTTCAAGCGATCAAGATTCTTCTAAAGGACCTGCTCTGATACTAATTGTTGGAAAAAACACTAGGAGGAGGGATTGAATCAATATTTTTAAAATCACTTAAACTTTCCTTTTCTTATTCAGATTTATGTACGCGACTATAATGAAGTGAACTTTCATATGTACACGACTGTTATACAGAAAACTAGAGTATATCCCTTTAACTAACTTTTTAGTTAATTCATCATCTGTTTAAATTGAACCAATGTATTAGTACTTCATTAGACATTAATTAAATAGTAATCATGTGCAGTAGAACAAAATAATCCATCACACATAAGAAACATATCAACACACATGAACACCAAGATTTTTATGTAGAAACCCAATGTGGGAGAAAACTATCGTTGTTGTCATCTATGTCTTCATCTTTTATTATAATGAAAAACTTCTTACAATCTTCTACTGGCACAAACTCATACCAGCACATAAGCACCCACCTGCAGAAGGATACAACCTTATCTTATTGTCCAGCACCCACTAGAAGGGAGCTCCAACCCCCTAATCTCATTTACCGGCACCCACCTGAAGGGAGCTCCTACCCCATGATATGATTTACCAGCTACCACTGGAGGGAAGCTTTGACTCGCTTACATAATGCTCTAACCATTAATACCTCCACGAACCACATTTCATAATTTTCATAGTTGATCCACCTGGACCAAAACATCAAATCTATATGCCATGTTTCATCAAATTTTCAAATTGGAACCACTACAATCATTCAAGTCCAATATCAAATAACAAACTTAAACCAATCACTATATTGAATTACTGAACCAACTTAATCACCGAATCATTGAATAAATCAAATACCGAATATCAAACAACCAAAGCAGCTATATCATTTCAATTCATTGTATATATATACTCTTCATCAGAATGTCAGACCACTTATTATTCATCACAGAAACCATATCATGTCACTACAAACCTTGATCAAATTCATGTTAGCATATATACGCTACTCTTATGAGACATATGCACGTATATACACACTTTCTCTACACTTAACCCGTGTACAGATCGCAAAACATTGAACCCTGAAACTAAATCATTGCAATATTGAAATCAATCACTCAAACATACATTGACCTTATCACTAATTTCTAAGCCAAACATAGATCATCTCATAGCAGCATCATTTCCATTCAAAATTTCATAACATAATCAAATCAACCTTAATCAACACTGTCAAACACAGATCGTCATTGAAGACTTCATTGACACACAACAACAAACACAACAATATTAATCAAACATCATATTCAGTTAAACCCTAACATATATACATGATCCTTATAAATCAATTCACCATATGAATGCACCTTTCAACAAGCATACCGGCATACGAATCTACCCATACTGTAAAATCGATACACGACTACCTAGAAGAAAATTAGCATATATACACAATCTTTCTGAAGAAAATCTGCATATATATATGTAACTACTGAATCACACCTTCGCTGCACAATAGAACATCAGCGAACCTAAATCTTGACATAAACTATAAAGGGCACACATCATAACATCATCATCCCAAAACTATCAACCCATAAGCAAATTATTCAATGTCTAGTCATTTCAGATGTATAAGATCTGATCCATCATCACACTCCTAGGTGCACATTTATTTCATATCAAAGAATTCATCAAGAGCCCATATCATCCTCTTAGCATTTTCATCTCCATCTCTTTATATCGTTGAGGCCTTAGCCAATACCTTAGGCCATTTCCCTAGTTATGTCGATGGTATTCTTTGACGACATCAAGTATTTGTTTTTGATCTCATTACTATGGGTCAATATCATGGTAAAGACCCCTGGTATTTAGAATACCATGACACAGAAACTGTACTCGACTTTGCTTCACAAGAACTATGTATACACAACTTTGTTTCGCAAAACCTAGATATACACAACTTTTCTTCACAAAACCCGTGTATGTACGCAAATTTGCTTCATAGGACCTATGTATACTTCTTCAAACTTCATCTTTATCATTCCTTTGCCTATGAACTAATATTCCTTTGTCTAATATTTCTATCACATCTATAATGGTGTGAATACTCATCTTGCTACCATCATGTTGCCATCTTTATGAAGTAGGTTTCCATCATTCCTCTCTCTCTGAACTAATATACCTTTTTCCAATATTTATATCACATTTGTACTAGCCTGAATATTAATCCTACTACAATCTTGTTTGAATCTTTATTAAGTAGGTTTCCATCAAGGAAAACACATTTTTCATAATGCAAACAATCTCCCCCTTTGGACTTGGTGGCAACCACTTTGGTGTTTGGGCACCACCACCTGTAGATACCTGTAAACACATTTGTAGATATACCAAGTTTCCCTCCCAAGTCACCAAGCTACTCTCCCCCTTTAACATCAAGGGAAAAGGGGTGACAAAAGTTGAATGAAGACTTCTCTCCCTTTGTTTAGATGAGCATTGTAGATCTAACCTTCTAAGTATGAAAAATAAATACTGACCATGCTCCCACTGAGCACATGTTTAATTTTCTGAAGATGTACAAAGAAGTAGATGACTTTATGACTCAACTGGACATGAGATTTCCTATTACCAATAACTCATGCTTACATTGATCACCCAACACAGTGGGGTTACAAATTACATCACATGCCCAAAAATATGGGATTACATAACATGACCAAACTAGTCCATACATGACTAAATTTTGCAGTGATTTATAACATAGGTGTATACATGACCTTTACATCAAGAGATAGATATGGTATTTCTAACAAAAACAAAAGAACTCAATAATACCATGATAATCATCAACAACTATCATACACCATATAAGATCTGTACCATAAGCATTTGTTAGTAGAAACATGAACAATAGCATGCATATTTTCATCATCAATTTTCAAAATAAGACAATGTGGCTTTAATATCATCAACCTGTGACCAAGTATGTAGCATAAGCTTTTCCATAAATATCTGCTATAACCTCATCCTCTTGACCTCATAAAGGCCAACTTGCTCCTTCCCTTAGTAGTAAGAGCCTCAATCCATGTTCATCAAAGCATAGAAACATATATTTTCATGCATAAATCAACATATGTGAGAACCAAGCATATAATCATAAAGTAAGATAAGGCAAAGTCGAACCATTCCTTAATATCATCAATATGTGACTAATTATCCTTTGTCTTCGAGTATCATTTAGCAGATGTCTTCATGAAACCTGCAGTAACATCATTCTCTTGGCCCATTTTACTAATGTAAGAAGAGATATCACACCAATGCCTCTTCATCAATATGCAACTTAAATAATCATCCATAATATCCTTATCTACAATTCAACCATCAATGGTATCCCATGACATAGAGATAGTAGTATGTATCTAGCTTCTCATTAATGAGAAAATTCATCTTTAGAAAACAATGAGCTCATCATCATTTATCAAACTCTTTTAGTAACCCATCTCCTTGATACTATCAAGAGAAAGAATCCGCAAACAATATACCATGTGCAAAATATCATGTACATCTGAGAGCCAAGCAGTATATGAATCATCATTCATAAGTACATCATATGCAATTTATGCATCTTTGAAGGCATAATTACATCAACGTAAAAGTAATGAGTGACACTTATCATCATCAAATAATGAGTTTGTATAATCAAGCTATGTTTATCTCCTTAAACTTATGAAGATCAACATGTAAGCAACATAACATATGTACCATAGGCATCATCAAAAGAATGTTCCATCATCATAAATCTGATCAGTAGCACCATAACAACTGTGTCCTAAGCAATATATAAGTATCATCCATGATTTCTTCATAGGCAACCCATGACCATAGCATAGCATGATGCAACATATAGCCATCATTCAAAAAATTTACCAACATGAGCATCATTATGTAACAAGAAATTCTCAAGCAATCATAATGCCAACAATGCATTATTAAAAGCATAGCAAATTCTCCGCCTGAACCTGTGCCAACTCTTCACTGTTAGGTATGATCACATCAAGTCATGCATTAGTAAGGTCATCAAAGAAACTTCATTAATCATTAAATCCATGTCATCAATTTCATATTGCAACAATGCATAAACCATCATTAGCCAATACCACTTCTAAGTAGCATCCACAGAATGTAACCATCAACATCAGAACAAGAAAGCTAAATAATATTTGTCTAAAGCATATCATAGCCTTTCCCTAAGTCTATCTTATTGTTTCTTCACCATAGGAAAGCATACGCAACTGTCTGTATCATAACTTGCATATATACACGATTGTCCTTCATAATATCTGCATACAAAGAGTAAAATGTCGAAATTTCATGACCGCAACTCCCTCTTAGCTTGTATTGTCTATACCTATTCATTGTTACTACATTAGATGCACTATCAGTAATGTAAGCAACAGGAATATCAAAAAAACCATGGGAGTCATCATCAAGACAACATATGCATTACTCCCCCTTAGATTACACATCACTGATCCTAAGGACCTAAGAATAATCTTTTGTTCTCATGAGGTCATGTACCTCACATCAGTTTTGGAATCACTGTTAGACATATTCTTTTAAGAATAATGGACTGCAATGGGAACCATTTTATTTTACTCTGAGTTTCGATCCTCCTCATATCTACGAGAATTTAGTTCTTTAAGCACATATAGTTTGTCTAGATTTCTATATCTTCTTGTTTTGAGCTTTCCAAATTCTCTATCTATAATTTTGCATTTGGTTGATGTAAACACAATTACATTTCCTTTATTTTCCATATGACCTACACTTATAATATTATTCTTACCCCTTGAACTAATAAAGTATCAACTACTCCTCTATGTTTATTAATTTTGGCTCTACCTTTCCCATAACTTTTGTTGGAGCATTATTTCTAAGAATAACCTTACCGTATTGGTTTTTATTGAGAGACTCCATCTTAATCTCATATCCAGTCATGTGATGAGATCATCTTCTATCTCTGTACCATTCATCACCTTCTTCAAATGAGTAGAGATCAATAAGACACTTTATATGTTCTTCTTCTTCCTGTTTATTATGAGAAATATTGGTGGATTCATATTTTCAGGCCTTTTGACATCAATATTCTTATCTAATTTCTTACCATGTCATCTAAGGCAATCCATATATTTCTTCATGCTTTCTTTTGCTACATGCCCAAACTTATTACAAGCATAACATCTTATATGAGTAGAGGAATCATAATATTTATGTTTCATATTCCTTCTATTGCAATCAATAGCTTTGTGATCAAATATATTGCATGAAAAACAATATCCCTTAAAGAATCCTGAGTACCTGGAAGTTGATGATCTTTCTGTGACACAATTATTTACTTATAGTCAAAACAGACTACTTCTACAATTAGATACAATGTGCCCATTATTATGGCATATAAGACATTCAACATTATTGCTGAGAGGAGAGAATCAATAATCATTTCTATAGTTAGGAGTAAATGATTTTCTTTGAAGATTCACTTTCCTTGGTTGTTGATCAGTTTGAATTCTTATGTCATATTTGAGCATCTCAGGTTTTTCATTATTGCCCTTTAAATTCATCGCATAAGCTTTTGATCTAGATTCTCCTTCAACATTTTCGTGAAAACTAAGACCAGATTTGATGGTGGGAGACCTTTGACTAGTACGAATATTATCCAAAATATTAGTACTATCTTGAAATCCCAAATGTTTATTTGTTTCTTCTAATTTACCTTTTAGAATGTTTACCTCAACCTCCATTCTTTGATATTTCTTTTACTTTTCTAGATACTGCTTCTTCATACCTTCTTCAACCATTTGTTCATTCTTCCACTTGCTCCTTTAATTTGAGAATATGTTCTTTCAACCCATTTTCCTGTTCTTCAAATGCTTGAAGTAGTTCTTCATTCTTCTTCTCATAGCTTTCAAGATCATCTCTTAGAGAGACGATATCAACTTCAATACATTCACAATATTGTTTACATTCCACAATATCATTCACTAATTTAATATGATCCTTGTTATCATATGCCTACAACTTATCTTTAAAATTAGCATTCTTTTTCAAAGAAATACCAAGTTTTGTTCTAAGATCAAAAATTTCTTCCAACCCGTCTTCTTTTGAATCAACAACTAACATAACAAAGGTTATTTTTTCATCATGGTCATTTTTTGACACATTTTTAGGGATAGGATTACCTGGTATTTATTATGATGAGAAAACTTCCTTTGGGATTTCTTCATCGATTACTTGTTGCTTATCCCAAACTTTATTTGTACTTACAAAATGCATAACCCTATTTAATGTTGAATTAGGTATGCTATTAATGATGTCACATATTTCCTTACTATTACTTTGCACTTCCTCATCTGATGGAGGAATTTTGGTGGATCCATTTCATACTAAATACCAACACCACTTCATCAACATGCAACTTAAGTAATCATCCATAAGATCCTTATCTATAATTCACCCATCAATGATATCCCATAACATAAATATAGTAGCATGTATCTAGGTTCTCATCAATGAGCAAAGTATTCAATATCAAACCATGAACTCACGATCATTTATCAAACTTTGTTAGTAACCCATCTCCTTGATATCATCAAGAGAAACAATCCTCAAACAATATATCATGTGCAACATATCATATACATGTGAGAGCCAAGCACTATAGAAATCATCATCAGTAACTACACCATATGAAACTTATGCATCTTTGAAGGCATAATGACAACAACGTAAAAGTAATGATTGGCACGAATCATCATCAAATAGTGAGGTTGTATAATCAATTTTTGCTTATCTCCTTGAACTTATGAATATCAACATGAAAGCAACATAACATATGTACCATATGCACAATCAAAATAATCTTCCATCATCATAAATCTAATCAGTAGCAGCATAACAACTATGTGGCTTAAGCAATATATAAGTATCATCCATGATTTCATCATAGGAAACCCATGACCACAACATAGTGTGATGCAACATATAGTCAACATTCAAAAACTTCAACAACATGAGAATCATTAATATAAGCATAATTATGTAACAAGAAATTCTCAAGAATTCATAATGCCAACAATGCGTTATTAGAAGCATAGCAAATGCTCCCCCATGGGGGACTTCACACAATGAACCTTTGACATAGCACGTGTGTTTGTGGCATACTAAAGAATGCCCTTAATTTGACTACATATTGGAAAATAACTCTAGAAATCACATTATTTAACCCCCTACCAATACAAACCCAATACACCTTCCCAATTAAAAAAACCCCTACTTTATATAGATATTGTAGGTATCCATTTTTTCATTAACATTTTTAATACCACTTTATATTTTTTCATTAACTTTGAGCTCAATTTTTTATACTTACCAATATAAAACCCTTTACCCCCTATTATATGCTCAATATATTATGTCATGTTTTCCTCAATATATATCCCTCATTATGAATGCATGTGGTATGGTATTTCTCCCCCATTAAAGCCCCTGTGTGCTCCCCCTGAACCTATGCCAATTGTTCACCATCAAGTTTGATCACATCAACTCATCCATCAGTGAGGTCATGAAATCAACTTGATCAATCATTAAATCCATGTCATTAATGTCATATTGCAACAATTCATAAACCATCATTAGCTAATACCACTTATAAGTAGCATCCATGGACTGTTATCATCAAAATCAGAACAAGAAATCAAAATAATAACTATCTGAAGGATACCATAGCCTTTCCCTAAGTCTGCCCAACTGTTTCTTCATTGTAGGAAAACATACATGACTACTTGTATGAGAACTTGCGTATATACATGATTGTCCTTCATAATATCTATGTACAGAAAGTAAAATGTTGAAACTTCTTAACCACAACTCCCCTTGAGCCTGTACTATTTGTACCTATTCACTGTTACTAAATCAGATGCACTGGCGGTAATGTAAGAAACATAAATATTAGAACAACCATGGGAGTCATCATTAAGACAAAATATATATTACTCCTCTTGAGATTACACATCAATGATCGTGAGGACCAGATAAGCATCTTCTATTTTCATGGGGTCATGTACCTCACATCACTTTTGCAGTCATTGTTAGAAGTATTATTTTAATAATAATGGACTGCAATGGGCACCATCTTATTTTACTCTGAGTCTTAATTTACCTCATATCTGCGGGAATTTAGTTCTTTAAGAACATATAATTTTTCTGGGTTTCTATATCCTCTTGATATGACCTTTTCAGATTCTTCATCCATAAATTTGCATTTGGTTAATGTAAACACAATTACATTTCCTTTATCTTCCCTTTGACCTACACTTAGAATATTCATCTTTAGCACTTGAACTAATAAAGTATCAACTACTCCTCTATGTTTATTAATCCTGGCTCTACCTCTTCCTAGAACTTTTGTTGGAGAATTATTTCAAAGAATAACCTTACCATATTGGTTTTTCTTGAAAAATTCCATCTTACTCTTATCTTTGGTCATGTGATGAGAGCATCCACTCTCTATGTACCATTCATCATCTTCTTCAAATGAGTAGAGAGCAAGACCACACCTTATATTCTCTTATTCTTTCTGCTTATTATGAGAAATGTTGGTGGATCCATATTTTTCAGGTCTTCTGACATCAATGTTCTTATCTGATTGCTTGCCATGTTGTCCGAGGAGGTCCATAGATTCGTTCCTTCTTTCTTTTGCTACATGCCCAAAATTGTTACAAGCATAACATCTTATATGAGCAGAGAGTCATAATATTTATGTTTCATGTTCCTTCTATTGCAATCAATAGCTTTATGACCAAATATATTGCAAACAAAATAATATCCCTCAAAGAATATTGAGTACCTAGAATATAATGATCTTTCTGTGAAGCGGTTATTTGCTTGTGGTTGAAACATTCTACTTATGCAATTAACTGCAACGTGTCTATAACTATGACATATAAAACATTCAACATTATTACTCAAAGGAGAGAATCGATTATCATTGCTATAGTTAGGAGTAAATGATTTTCTTTGAAGATTCACTTTCCTTGTTCGGTGATCAAGTTGACTTCTTATCTCTTTGTTGAGCATCTCAGGTTTTGCATTTTTACCCTTTAAACTCCTTGCATCTGCTTGTGAACTAGATTCTCCATCAACAATTTCATGAAAACCAACACCAGATTTGATGGCGGGAGAATCTTGACTAGTAAGAAGATTATCCAAAATCTTAGTACTATCTTGAAATCTCAAATGTTTATCCTTTTCTTCTAATTTACCTTTTATAATGTTTACCTCAACCTCCATTCTTTGATACTTCTTTTCCTTTTCTATATACTCCTTCATACCTTCTTCAACCCTTCTTCCTTCTTTCACTTGCTCCTTTAATTTGAGAATCTCTTCTTTCAACCCATTTTCTTGTTCTTCAAATTCTTGAAGTAGTTCTTCATTCCACTTATCATATTTTTCAAGATCTTGTCTTAGAGAGACAATCTCAGCTTCAAGACCTTCACAATATTGTTTAAATTTGACAATAGCATTTACTGATTTAATATGAACCTTGTTATCATATGCATGCAAATTATCTTTAAGATTAACAATTATTTTGAAAGCAATATCAAGTTTTGTTTTAAGATAAAAAAATTCTTCCAACCTGTCTTCTTCTGAATTAGCAACTGGCATAACAAAGGTTGTTTTTTCATCATGTTCATTTTTTGACACATTGTTAGGGATATGATTACCTGGTAGTTCTTCTAATGAGAAACCTCCCTTTGGGTTTTATTCATTGATTTCTTGTAGCTTATCCAACACTTGCTTTGTAGTTTCATAATGCATAACCCTATTTAATGTTGAATAAGGTATGCTATTAATGATGTCACTTATTGCCTTACTATTCTTTTGCACTTCCTCGTCTGATGGAGGAATTTTGTTGTATCCATTGCATATTAAATACCAATTATCATAGTTGATTAGATTAGACTTCATATTTTATTTCCACTGGAGATAATTATCATTAATTAGCATAGGTATGCCTTATCTTCCATTATTTATGACTTACCTTGATCTTTTGCTTCTAGGCCCCACATTTTTTTAATCTATATTAGAGTGCTTACTTTCAATTTTACCCATGAGTGCAAGTTCATTTGTTTCACTGTCATGATCACTATAATTATTGCATAGAGAAGTAAATGGACCATAATTAGAAAAAAATCCCATACCTGATAATTATTTGTTACCATCTTCTTCATTCTCGATCAATAGAAATCGAGGTGCTCCAAAGCGTGAACATTTGCTCACATATGTAACTATTACTGCATCTTATATACCAGTGTCACAATTTTCTGAATCCCTCCTTAAATCTATCTTCTTCTTTGCCATCATCTTGATAGATCTCCTTCAAGTAACCAAGCTTCTTCTAAAGGACCTTCTATGATACAATTGTTGGGAAATATTGATGGGGGCGGGGGTGGGGCGGGGGGGGGGTGGTGGGTGTTGTGGGGTGAATCAATATTTTAAAAATCACTTAAACTTTTCTTTTCTTATTCGTACTTATGTACACAACTATAACAAAGTAAACCTGCGTATGTACGTGACTGTTATGCGTAAAAGTAGTGTATATCTAGTTAACTAAATTTTCACTTAATTCAGTATTTGTTTAACTTGAACTAGTGTATTAGTACTTCATTAGACATTAATTAAGCAGTTACCAAGTGTAGTAGAATAGAATAAACCATCACACATAAGAAACATATCAACACACATGAACACAAATATTTTTAGGTGGAAACCCAATATGGGAGAAAAGCATCGATGGTGTTGTCTTTGTATTCATATTTTATTATAGTGAAAAACGTATTACAATATTGTACTGCCACAAAATCATACCAACACACATGCACCCACCTACAGAAGGCTACAACTTTCTCTCATTCTCCAACGCACACTCAAAGGGATCTCGAAAACCCTGATGTCATTTACCAACACCCACTTGAAGTGAGCTCCTACCCCCTGACCTAATTAACTAGCTACCACTAGAAGGAAGCTTCAACTTGTATACAAAAGGCTCCAACCCACAACACCATTGTGGACTGAATTTCATAATTTTCATACTCGATCCACCTGAACCAAAACATCAAAATTGTAGGCCACATTTCATCAAATTTTTATACTGGAGCCACTACCATCATTCAAGCCCAATATAAAACTGAAACCAATCATTTTATCAAATTATTGAACCAACTTAATCACCAAATCATTGAATAAACGAAATACCGAATCTCAAGCAACCAAAGAAAGTAGATCATTTCAATTCACTATATACTCTTCATCAGAATGTCAGGCCACTTATTGTTTATCACAGAAACCAAATCCTGTCACTGGAAAATATGGTCAAACTCATGTAAGCATATATATGATTCTATTATGAGACATACCCTCGTGTATACAGGGTTTCTCTTCAGATAACCTATGTACAAATCTCAAAATGCTAAACCCTAAATGATCTCTGGTATTGCAATTTGTTATTAAAAATGTATCAATGTAACAGCTAAATTTTCTATTTGTTTGCAAATGAATGTAATCGATGGAGAGTGCTCTCGAGCTGAAAAATGATAAAATTTAATTAAATTTAATATTTCGTGCAACTTAAATGTTCTCTTTTTCAGAGAGAAAAAGCAACATTGTTTTATAATGAGTCAATATAAAAGCATCGAAATATACAAAAAGTGGCCTGTGTATCAGCCATAGGAAGCATCGAGGGCAGATACATCTTCAAAGGTCCATAAGAGACAATTGTAGGGCATTGAAAAAAGATCAATACACATAGTACTGAGTGACTGAAACAAAAACAAACAAAAGGCATTGTAAGATCAACAGCAGAAGTTGGGACCAAAAAAGCAAACAGAAATAAGGCATCTAGGCATACAAAAATAGAAAATAGGAAGAGAGAAATCATGTACATGACAGGAGTTCTCATCCATCCTTGCTTCCATAGACCATGTTCCAGATGGCAAAAATGTTTTGCAGAATGGAATTAAGGGGATCCCTTGAGTCTTTGAAAATTTTTGAGTTCCTCCATTTCTAGGCGCACCATAGAACAATTAAGATAAGAAACCGCCGTGGATCTCTTTGCCTGCTCCACCATTAGAACGTTGCATGGGTAGAAAGAAAATAAACGTGAGGAAACCATAAATATAAGCCAGATCAAACCAGATTTGCTGTGTGGAATTGCATTGGAAGAACATGTGGAAATTTGACTCCTTGGCAGATTCGCACATTGAACACCTCCTAGGACCATGCCAACTTCTTTTCCTTAAGTTATCCCATGACAAATTCTTGTTGCTGAACGCCAGCCACACAAAGTAGATAATTTTCATGGGGCATCCCGTCTTTCAGAAGACCACAGGAAACTTTTCTTGTGAGGGAGAGGCCTTAGAATAGATCATGTCAGAGTATATGTCTCTAACGCATGCTGGCAGTTGAGCATTTGGCACGGACCATGTTAGATGATCCGCCAGCCCGAAGCGTTGAAACCCATGGCTATCAAGTACATCTGTGACAGATTTCCAAGACACCAATATGTTATTAAAAATGTATCAATGTAACATCTATTTTTTTCTATTTGTTTGCAAATGAATGTAATCGATGGAGAGTGCTCTCCAGCTGAAAAATGAAAAAATTTAATTAAATTTAATATTTCGTGCAACTTAAATGTTCTCTGATATTGCAATATGTTATTAAAAATGTAACAATGTAACATCTAACTTAAATGTTCTCTGGTATTGCAATCTGTTATTAAAAAATGTATCAATGTAACATCTAATTTTTCTATTTGTTTGCAAATGAATGTAATCGATGGTGAGAGTGCTTTCGAGCTTAAAAATGATATAATTTAATTAAATTTAATAATTATGATATTTATAATATTGATGAGATAGTTTATAAAATACTTTGGATGGTTGGAAAGGTTTAATGATAATCTCTTTACTTAGTTTCAGTCTTAGGACTGTGACTATATTGTAAATTTCTAATGTATATATCACTCAGTGAATTAAGCAAAATGCAGTCTTCTTCTGGAGTTTACGCACCTTTTTAATAATCATATCATTTATAATATAGTTGACCATGTGATATTCAGAAATTAAAGGTCAACTATCATTGTCTTGGGATCAATATTACTTTATCATGCCAGTGATTTTTTTTTTTTGTTCTAATAGGTTACTTAGATTCATCATGTTTTCTAATATAAGATTATATTGATTTTGAACAATGCATTACATGCACAGGCTAATTTTCTACCTGTAATTTATTCATTATCCTCTTTCGATTTGGTGGTTGTTTTGGTAAGACTGGAGAAAGCTAGTATCAAAAGTTTGGGAAGACCAGCAAAGGTTTCTGGCACAATTATCTATGTTTGGTGAAATCGCCATGACTTTATACAAAGGCCCCACAGTTAATGTTCTATCACTCATGGTAAAAAACCATAAAATGTCCAATTGTAAGCCCAATATTCTACTGGGTGTCATATTGGTTTTTGGAAGCATCATCATTTGCTATGCATGTATTTCTTTGCAGGTGATATTAATTGATGCAGGAGCATTCAGCCCAAGAGAAATTATTGTAAATAATAGATATAGGGGGTCAAGCATTTCTAGAATTATTTTCATAAGTTACAAGCCAGTTTAATATTTAGGCCTTTAAGTGTGATTAATTAGATGTTTCCAAAGTAAATAAATGGGAACACAGAAACTAAGGAGAGCTTTTAGGCGTAAAAGCAATGGATGTGGATCATTAAGGGATAAGGAGGCTTTTCTTGTTTTTAAAACAGGAAAAGATGGAATAAAGCATCAAGAGACTTTTGTATGCATTGCATGTAGAGTTAGAGCTTTTAGTTGAGTGATTTTAGGATTTTTAGATCACGCTAAGTTTTATAAATTATGAAGCCTTAAAGGCATTAAAAATCAGAGAGGGTGAGAGAGTGTGGTTGAGAATAGGTTGAACAGCCAATGCTGTAAGTCCTCTGGAAAATTGTAAGGGCCATGAATGTTGAAGATCTCACCACGAAGAAAGTTTGTAACTATTTGTTTATTAATATGATAAGTGTGGTTTCTAGAAATTGGAAGTTAATTTCTGGAATTGGGTTCAATATCAATCAAACTGTGAAGGGCGCTTATAATACTTAGAATGTGTCATCAAGTCGACATGACTAGAGCTATATATAGAAATCGATATAATAGAAATTGTATCGATTCTGTTTGAAGGGTAATACACAATCTTTGACCGCGTAGTAGTGAGGAGTTAAATCAATGGAACGGGTTATGTTTGACATTCAAATTCACAAATTCAATGATGATTTATGTTAAAAGCACAGGGGCAACAGTACCTGGTTATGAATTCATGCTGTAGAAATTTTTATGTTAATTTGAATCAATGAATTGATGAGCGTAGAGAGTTTTAATGTTTAACATTGAAGAATCAAACCAGCAAATCGACCAGCATTATGTCTCATGAAAAACCCTTCGGTTCGAATCTGAAACCTCAGTTCTCCTGGTTTCCGCATATATAT
>APFE031169530.1:0-14237 GCA_000404065.3 Pinus taeda
CACATCATACTCGAATAAGAATGCATCAGGGTCCTCTGATGTGAGTCCATGAAATGTTGGGATGTGTTGGAGCGGAATTGCCTTCATTGGTGCATTCACAGTAAAGTCTACTATAGGGTACTGTAGGGTAGTGGTTTAGGTATTTGGTTGATTTTGTGCCATGGGATCAAATACGTGCCAATATCCTTCCGGGATTTCTAGGAGGGTGTTCCTAGGTTGGGGAGGAATAGACTTGGCAGAGGTTGACTTAACGACACTTCCCTTATCTAGAATTTCTACCACTGGAATTTCTGTTTGAGGGAATGGAGTGGCCTCAATATTAATTCTAGTTGCACTCTCCTTATCTGGACTGTTTAACAGTGGAATTACCCTAGAAGGAGACCCTGGTTCTTTTATTTCCCCTGTTTCCCCTTCTCCTTCACAAAGGTTACTTAGGTTCCCTTCTTGCAGCCTTTCTGTCACAGAATTTTCAATTTCATTAGTCTGGCTGTGGATCTCAGCAAAGGCTCCAGATGGTGATGTTGTAGCCTGAAGGGAACTGGTAGGCTGCTTAAAATTATCTCTTTTAAAACCTACCGATGGCTGAGATTCGGTCTTCTTATAGATTTCGTCTATAAAGGTTGTTCTACCAAGGGTCACCAGCCCTTTGGCTTTAACTGGAGGTTTGATATTCTTTTCTATCTCTTTCTTCTTAGTCATACACTCTGGAAAAACTATCAAATCCTATCGACCAGCAATTCTGCTGAGAGGGCGGACGGTGGAGCAGGGCTTTTACGTGCTCCGTACGTAGGTTCTTACCTTCCGTTTTTAAAATCCAACTCCCTCTTAGTAGACTTGCGCACTACTTATAAAGGACAAATGGCTATTACCCTTTCCCCGGCAATGGCGCCAAAATGTAGGGCTATAACTAGGGTCTCTCACACCACTAATTATTCCACATTATTAAGTCAATCCGGGATCGTTTGTTCTTTCAAAGAGTAACTCAATCCGAGGCTGTTTTGCACAAGTAATGCTCGGTAGTATAGTGTTCTAATGAAGTGAAAGGAAACAGAAACTAAACTATAATTGAATCAACTCAAAGATAAAATCACACAAATCAATCTGATCAGTCAAGGGTACGGAACCAATAACCCTTCCCTTTAGAAACTGATAAAGAAGGAAAACCAAAGCAAAGGCTTATGGATCTGGGAGTCAGGCAGCGTCTTGCTGGGCTCACGACAGTCTTAGGCCTGCTTTCTCTTGAGAGCAATCAAAGTGGGTAAGCAACAGTAAATGGAACAGCAATTATGAAATGGAACAGCAGTAATCAAACCAGCATGAATAAATGGAACAGCAAACAAGAAACGTCAATCATATGGAACAACTAACTCGATCGGAACAATAACGCAATGGAACAGCAATCTTACACAGATGCACACATCCTAAGTTACTACAACAATCTGAGGGAGATATATGACGTGACTATTCTTGACCAGAGTGATATTATTTTCAGATCTCGCCAACACTTATCTTATATGAACCCAATGACGATGCCAGTCATACCAATACCGGGATGCAATTCAAAGGAATTCACTTTATATAATACAGAGACATGAATGAGGAAACTTATTCAGATTCAGAAGTTAGCTAAAGAACATAGTCTATCATGTAAAAGATACATCAGATTGCTGAACAAAGGAAATAATCAAACCACACAAATCACCGTATGATACAACAGCGAGTGACCGTCGGAGCTGGGCCCTTGGCTACCAATGGTGCACCGCTTAAAGCTACTTCAGACGCAGAGGCAAAGTGAACACAAAATTCTTATATTGATTGCATTAACCAAGATACACAAGATCAAGTCTTCAGCAAAACTTAATGCTCAGAGTTGTTCCCAAAATATACAATTACAGTAATCGATTTTTCCTTCCCCCCCCACGCTCAATGGCGTGGTGTCTTTATATAACAGAAATGACGGAGATATTTAGATACAAAAGATAAGCTGAAGCAGCGATCCCTCAGGATCAGAGATCCTGAGGGATTCGCTAATCGTTCAGTTCTTCTCATCCTTCTTCTTGCGCTCTCCGTCTTGGCGTCCACGTTCTTTTCCTGGGTCATTCGGCTTTAATTCTTCTAGATCGCGTCCGCATCCGGTTTCCTAGCGAGGGGACAGCAGTTGCTTTCCCTTTGCTTCTTGTTTCTGCTTGATGCTTTCCCGTTTCCGCGTCCTTCTGCATAGAAAACATCGATTATTGGTGATTGAGCTTCGTTTGTTCATTTTCACACTATTCATCAAAATCCTTTTATTCTCTAAACTTATAATGCAGAAAAGGTTAAGAAACTCATTAGAAAACCATTATATTACTATTCAAAAAGCATACCTTTCAAGCGCTCCACAGCGATTAAGTCGAGGAAGGGGAAAGTTAAACTTTCCCATTCCAAATCAGATTCTTTTCATGGAGGTAAGAAGAAGGAGATGACGAAATTTAAATTCTTTCATTGTCACAAGATGGGACACTTTCCTACAGATTATTAAAATAAAGAAGTCCAAGGAGATTTTGTCAAGAGGAGAAGAGGGTGAGGGTTTGGCTTCCCAATTTGAATTGGACTTATCCCTCATTGCATGCATGGTGTCTTCAATGATGGCAAGTGTAGTGTATGTAGACAATGGAGTTTCTTTCCACATGAATCACAACAAAGAGTTATTCATTGAACTGGAGGAGAAAGATCTCAAGATGCATATCGAGATGGGTGATGACAGTAAGCATAGTGTTACTAGTGTGGGACCTATATCTCCACTCACCTTGAATAATGTTATACATTTGCTCGGACTAAAAAAGAACCTAGCATCCATTTCCTTGCTTGAGGATAGTTGTTATGATGTGATATTTTAGAAAGGAAAGGAATTCCTTTGAAAAATTGCCATGGGTCAAGTAGACAAGATAAGGATTCGAGTTCGGAATGTTTATAATATAGAGGTAGAAGATTGTGTTGTTTTAAGTTAAAAAGCAAAAAACATGTGAGACGAGATGCTAGCAAGTTGTGACACAGGCGACCACTTGCATCATGGGGCTTTTAAGATATTGCAACAAATCTCTACTAGCCTTCCCAAAGGTACGCTTGAGCAAGTTGTTAGATGCAAGGGTTGTACTTTGGTAAAATACACTCTAAGTCTTCCTATAGAGACAAAGACATTCGAGCAGAGTGTATTATGGAGAGTCCATTGAGATTTGTGTGGACCATTCTCGACAGCATCCACTACCAAACACAGGTATTATGTTATATTTGTTCATGATTATTATTGTAAATCTTGGGTATTTTTTATGTAGAAAAAGGATCAAACATTCACAAAGTTTTGTCAGTTCAAAGCATTGGTTGAGAAAGAGTTTCGAAAGAAGGTTTAAACTTTATGGAGTGATAATGGTGGTGAGTATGTATCCAATGAGTTTAAGAACCTTTTTACAATGGAAGGGATTAAACGAGAGTTGAAGGCATCCCATAACCCTCAACAGAATGGGGTTTCTGAGAGGAAGTATAAGAGCATAGTAGGGGCAACAAGGGTGATGTTGCAAGATCAGGGCTTACCACTACACTTGTGGGTTGAGGCATGCAATACAATGGTTTATGTTCAAAACCATAGCCCACATCAAATACTTGAGATGACGACACCAGAGGAGGCTTATTCCAGTAAGAGCCCAGATGTTGCTCACTTCAGGATTTTTCAGTCATCTGTTTATTTCCATGTGACCAAAGATGCATGGAAGAAGCTTCATCCAACAAAAAGTTTGGGATCTTTGTGGGGTACACTGATACAGCCCATAACTATTCGGTGTACATGCTAACCAGTCAGATGAAAATGGTTCAATGAGGAGAAGGCCATGTGAGTATCCCTTGAGAGGGAGCTTGAGATACATGCAAATGATGAGATTTTAGCTCCTAAGGTTTAGGGTCCTCAAATTGATGTGGAGAAATCACATCTAGAGGTTCAGAGAGTAGAGACATTCACTCAAGAAGAGTCTTCCAGAGATAGAGGAAAGCACACTAGAGAGGCTGGTAGATTGTTAGATGATGCACAAGAGAATGTGGGAGCACACTCTTCTCATCACAGATAGAGGAGGTCACCAGAGTGGTCCATTGGATACATGACACTTATTGGTGCATGTGTTGTGACAAAGCCATCTTCCATCCAAGAATCAATGCAACAACTAGATTGGGTTGACATGGTGTTGGAGGAGTATCAATCCATAGTTCGAAACAATGTTTGGGATGTGGTCTGAAGACCGAAGGACAAGTCAATTGTGAGCTCCCATTAGCTTTACAAGGTAAAGCAAGCTGGAGATGGTAGTGCGGAGAAGCATAAGGGAAGATTTGTGGCTCGTGGTTTTTCATAGGTAGAGGGGATTGACCATGATGAGACATTTTCTCTTGTTGCAAGGTACTCATCAATCATATATATTTTGGGACTATCAACACAGATCAGTTGGAAGATCCATCAGATGGATGTGAAGACTACCTTCCTCAATGGAATGCTTGAGGAAGAGGTGTACATAGAGAAGCCCAAAGGTTTCGAAACATTGGACCGTGAGTCGCATGTGTGTCAACTCAAGAGAGCATTATATCGGATGAGGAAAGCACCTCGTGCTTGGTACACCATGATAGATAACTACTTCACTGGGTTGGGATTCATGAAGAGTGAAGCAGATGTAGACCTATATCACATAGTGGTGGAAGGTAAGTTGTTGACCACTATACCTTTTACAGATGATCTTATATTGATAGTTGATGAGAAGCTCATCAAATCTTACAATGAGTACCTTGTAAGAGAGTTTGAGATGAAGGACATGGGGGTCATTATTTACCTTCTTCGCATAGAGGTATCACAGGGAAATGCAGATTTGTTTGTATCTCATGGAAAGTATGCCAATGAGATACTCAAGAGATTCCACATGAAGAGCAGTGAACCCATGGAGACTCCTCTAGCTGGTAGTTGGAGGAAGGATGATTTTACTTCAGGGGAAGTATTGGAATCTACTCTTTATAAGAAGTTTGTGCGTTCACTCATGTACTTGGTGAACACATGACTAGATATGTGCTATGCAGTTAAACATCTTAGTAAAGTTATGGTTGGGCCTACCAAGCTGTATTGGAAGCTTACAAATGATCTGGATTTAAACATGAATGAAAAAATTACAGAGATAACCATAAACACAGAGATGTAGTGGAAATAACACTTCATTTCATTAATGTAAAATACTGAAATATGCTCACAAACAGAAATGGAAATAAACCAGCTAGGGTGATGGTAGCTTATTTCTGAGAAGAGATGTGGCATCTACATCCTCTGAACTATGTTACAACGATGATCGAAGGCCTATTTATTGTTGAGAAACAATGGAAAACCCTAAACATCCAAAAACCTAACCCTAGAAGATGAAACACCAAATTGTGGGCCCCGTTTGGGTAAATTGGTACATCAACTTCCCGGGGTAGTAACTTTGGCATACGATCTCCGTTTGACGCACACAATATCTCATTAGAAAGATCTATTCGATAACTACAAGTTTGGAAAGAACAACATCGGTCCATGGACCCATGTTTCTCCCAAGTTTCCCAAAAACTGTCTTTTAGGGCCTAAAAACAACTCCAGAAGTTCAAGACCCGAAAAATTGCTAAATATAGTAAACTATGCTACAAGTAAGGAAAATGAAAAGTTGAAAGAAATAATGGTGGGGGTCCAAGTGAGCTTGGTGGGTGGCCACCAATATCCACTTAGATCATTACACCCTCCTTAGGAATAAATGGTCCCCATTGCATTGAGTTCCTCAATGAGATGAGGAAACTTCTGTTGAACTTGGTTCCTAGTGAGCCACTTGCCTTGGTGAAGGCATTGACCTACTTTGACAACTCGATACAGATGGATATTCTGCTGGCGAGTGTGCTTGACATGTCTGTCCATGATGCAATCAGTTGCAGCTTGTTCCACGCAATCTGGACTTAACTCTGTGGGTGTGAATTATTCTGCAATGTTGGACGTGTCTAGTAATGGTGGAAAGTATGGCCGAAGGTAGTCTAGATTGAACACTAGGTGCAGGCCAAGAAATGGGGAAATGTTGAGCTCAAATGCATTATCTCCCATAGCCTTGTTAATGGTTTAAGGACCATATCATAGTGGTCTAAGTTTCTGATAGGCTCTAGCAAGGAGTTCCTTTTGCAAATGCAACCAGAATTTGTCCCCCACCTAAAACTTGTGTGGCACCTAATGTTGATCATGTCGTTGCTTGTACTTGGCATTTGATTTCTCCATAATGTCATGGAAATACTGGAAAATATGTTGGACGTGCTCAATGAGGCTATTTTCCTTATCTGTTTCATAGTGTACATGAGCCAAATCTATGTGAGTAGCTACAAATGGCATGGCCACAGTAATGTGACATAGTGGTTGGAATCCCAAGCACACCTAGGAAGGGTTGTGGCGAGTCGAGTTGTGGAGAGCCGAGTTGTGGTTGTTCTGGACATAGGGGAGGCTCTCATCCCATGTGCGTGGATGTTTCAAGTTGTACATGCACAAAATGAGTACGATCATCCTGTTGAGAACCTTTTTCTGGCCATCAGTTTGAGGATGGAAGGTTGTGGGCTTAATGAGTTTGGTGTCCAGCATCGACCAGAGACTAGAACAAAATGTACTGAGGAACCTGATTTCTTGATTTGAGATGATAGACTATGGGATCCCAAAGTGTACCCACACTCTTTCAAAGAATAGTTTAATAATGGATTTTGTTGTTATATTCTTCTTGCAATCCACCAAAATGGCCATCTTTGAGAACTTGTCGATGACCACAAAAACACAGTTGTTTCCATGCTTAGTGGAAGGAAGGTTTGACATGTAATCCATGGAGATGGATTCCCAAGGGAAAATAGAAATAGGCAGCGGGGTATAAAGGCCTTGCCTCTTGATGGTGGGCTTGGAAATGGTGGAGGGAGTGCATGATATGGTTTACTTCCTAACATCCCATCGAAAACTTAGCCAATAGAAATACTTCTACAATATTGCCACCATTTTCTTGACCCTGAAATGCTGAGCAGCCCAACTGTAGTATGTTTCCCAAATCATCTTGGGATGCTCACTTGAAGGAACACAAAGGTGACCCAGGTGGCATAACATGGCACCGTAGAGGTGAAAATATGGAACATGTTGACCCTCAAAGAGTGTCTGGTATGTGTGGTCGAATTCTGGGTCACTTTGGTAGAGAAGTGGCCAATTAGAAGTTTCATGTCTACAACAGTTGAGCACGATGGTTAACGCCATGATCTGTGGTCAACTGAGGCAATCTGAAACATTATTGATGCTACCCTTCTTATATTTGATATTCAAATTGAATTGTTATAGGTATGTGGACCACTTTTGATGGTGATCATTCTGTAATTTCCCCTGGGTCTGTATGAACAACAGGGGTCGGTGGTCTGTGTGGATGGTTGTTTCCTTCCCCAAAATGTAATGCTTCGATTATCGACAAGCCTGCACAATGGAATACATATCTTTGTCATAAGTTTGATACTTTCAGACTGTGTCTGAAAGTGTCTCAATGTGATATGCCACTAGATGCCCGTGTTGAGTAAGAACTGCCCCAATAGCATAGTCAGAGGCATGTGTCTCAACCTCAAATGGTTGTTGCAAGTCTAGTAATGCAAGTGCTAGTGTCGAGCAGAGGGGATATTTCAACTCTATGAATGCCTTCTATTGAGATTCAGAACAAAATAATTTTTGTTTCTCTCCTCGCTTAGTGACTCGAATCAAGTTCCAAGTGATATGAGAAAATCCCAAAATGAACCTACAGTAGAAGTTGGCAAGACCTATAGAGTTGCGGAGCTCTGTCAGAGTGGTTGGAGATGGCCAATCCTAAATGACTTGGATCTTGATTAGATCCACATGCAACCCATGTTCATCAATAATGTATCTCAGATACTGAACCTTGGTCATGCCAAAAGTGCATTTCTCCAATTTGGCACATAACTTGTGTTGTTGCAGTGTTTGGAGAACTGTCGGATGTGTTGGAGGTGCTCTTCCCAACTCTAGCAGAAGATCAGGATGTGATCCAAGTATACCACTACAAATGATTTGGTGAATGGCCACAAGATGTCATCCATTAGCCTCATGAAGGTTGCAGGAGCATGCATCAATCCAAAAGGTATAACCAACCATTTGAAAAGGCCCTCCTTGGCTTTGAAGGAAGTCTTCAAGACATCGGAGGTTTCAACTTGTACTTGGTGACATCCTATCTTCAAATCGATCTTGTAAAAATATTGTGCCCGCTTTAGTTGGCCTAGGAGGTCATCAATCCGTGGGATTGGGTACCTATTACAGACAATGATCTGGTCAATGTCGGATAGTCAATACAGAGTCTCCAAGTCCCACCCTTCTTTTGTACCAACACGATCAGGCCCCCACAGGGGTGATGAACTCAAACATATGTGACCTTTCTACAACAGCTCCTAAATCTACCACTTGATTTCATCTTTCTCAAGAACGTAGCACTAATAGATTGGTCCATTAGGTAGTGTCGCACTTGCGGTTATATTTGTGGAGTGTCTAACCTAAAAGTGTAGAGGAACCCGTACGAGAGAGGTGAAGATGTCATCGTAGTTCTCGACAGCCTTGCCCATCTGTAGTTATGATGAAGAGAGGCCCTCTCTGGAGGTCATGGCCACTGTCTTCTTCTTTCCTTGAGGCGATGCTACCTTTGGTGTCCTGTACAATGTATTTCCGAAAGTAACAATAACAACATGGGGCCTTGATTCATACAAAACATGTCGATTCCACAAGTATGGTTTTCCTAATAATACATCACAAACTTCAAGGGGAGCGATGTCACTCAATAGCTCATCCGTGAAGGGCTTGATGTTGTACGGAACGTGACACTGTTGGCTCACACGAAGATCCTGTCCTTTGTGAAGCCAACAAATGGTGTATGGTTGTGGATGTGTTGTGGTTGGTAAGCCCAACCACTTCATGGCCTTTGCTGGAATGAGGTCCTTTTTGCCCTTGCTGTCGACAATGAATTATATCGAGGACCCCTTTACCCACATCTGGGAGTGGAAGAGAATCTCCTCCTATTCTCAATCTTCGGGTTCCTCCTTCTAGATCTTCTTGGTGGCAACACTGGCATTGGGATTTGCATTAATAATCTGCTTCTCTTTGTCATTCCCCTTGTCGGCTTCTGACTCAAAATCAGAACATGCATCTGATTTTGAAACCTTTAGCTCGACCACCAGTGATTGATTGGCCCAACACTCACTTGTGTTGTCAGTGGATCTCTTATGGAACTCACACCACTTTGCCATGTCCTTTTTCGGCTTTGCGGTGCTATTCTTTGCTTGCAACTTTGGCTGGTTGTCTTGGGCCACCTCGTCTTCACTTTGTCCTTTATTCTACTATTTGGGGCACCTTTCCCTTGCTTCAGATTCATAGATCCAAAGTCTCGCTTCTTCTGTTTAAACTTTTACTCGACCTTGACAGCATATGAATATGGCTTGCTGAGTGAGGATATGTTAAGGAATTCTATTTCTTCATGGATGTAATTATGTAGGTAGCCGTAGTATTTGAGTACCAAATGCTGCTTTGAATCCTTGATACCCAACTTTGTTCGAAGGGTATGGAAAATATTTGTAAACTCTAACATGTTTTGGTCCCTTCCCTGCTGCAGCATGGTCCACTTTATGTATCGATCCTCATAGCTTTGGATAGGGTACTACTGCTCCCTAACAATTGATCTAGGTGGCTTCAGAGAGACACACAAGACAAAGAGGGCTTATGAACACTTGAAAATCAAAGTCATCGGGATGACTTTGACCCAGGACCAGATCATAGATCTCATCGTCCTGCTCGAAGAGATGTGCCCATTTTGTCAAACTGAGCTCGTATGCAAAAGATAGAGCTCTTCAAAGTTTGAAATGACAGGGGAAAAAGCGGGGCCCATAGTGTGCCACATGGCATCCCAGTAAGCGAGTAGGACCCACATGACAACCCATTCGCTATTGACACATGCTAGCCCATCATTAATCTCTTGCACCTGCATACGAGACAAAAATTATTTTAATATAGTTATTAAAGCAAATATATACAAAACTATATAAAACACATCACAACAAAATCATTTTTATATTAACTAAAAGTAAAAAAAAAAAGAGTTAATATAAATTGGGCTATATTAAAAAAAAACCATATCTAAAATATGGTTGTATTTATATGGTTATGTTAAAAAAAATTATCCAAACAATACAACCAACGTGAAGTCAAACAAAAAGGCATTCGCGCATATCGATGGTGGGTGTTTATTAAAATATTAAAACAAAACCATATTACAAATATGATTAGTATATATTTGGTAATAAACCAAAACAAACCGCATATATATAGTACGCACCATAAAACATTACAGTGCCACCACATAAAGAAACGACGGACCAAATAGTTAAAACATTACAACCAATTAAATGTGTGGGGATTTTGGGGTGGGCCACCCAATGCGGACCCAACCCCCATTGTTTAATAAAGTTGTTAATCAAAACCATAACATGTAAAACAAAAGTAGGGGTAGGGTTTGACCACTTGACCCTTCCTCAAGTAATGACTTCATTTAACAAATGCAACATAACCATTCTATTGGTAAATCTGCTAGAGTTTTATTATAAAAACTCAATTTTTTGCTAGAGATAGAGGGGGAAGGACGGAATGGATTTTGAGACAGGAGCAGGTATGCAAAGTGAGGTAGTTTAATAATTTTTTGTGCAAGAACTATGAATTTTCTAGGACGACAAAATTTTCACTGTGTCAGAATTTGACAAGTTTTATATGGTTTTTACACCTCTCATCACCACGAATACAATGGTATTGTTCATTTATTCATTAGAGGTCTCCATCTTCTCGAAATTTCTAGAATGCACACGAAACCATGATTTCAACAAAAACAGGGAGTAGAACCATGAGGCATGAAATTTTCCCAAGGAGGTAAAATTTCACTTTGTTAGAATATGGTCGATTTTATACTTGTTTTTCATGGTTTTCCATAGGAATCCTAATGGTGAAATCATATTTGACATCAGAGCAATGGATTTTCAGTCCATCCCTGAAACAAAATCTTTGAGGAATCCTGAGGGAATCTAAAAGATTCCTTGAGCTCCAAATTTTCGAATTCTCAGAATTTAGATTTTGGACAGAGTTTTCAGCACTTCTTGATGCCACAAATATGATGTTGTATTTATATTTGTCTTTCTCTCATTTCTTCTTTCTGTCACTTTTCTAAGTGCTAGTGCAGATGTCCATCTTCATCTACAAATAGTCTTATTCTTGTGATCAATGCTATGAGATCAAAGTTTCAACAAGCTTCAGCACTTTGACAACCTTTTCTTTAGATGGCCCGTGGTGGTGAGGTATATGATGTGTTCATGTAATTCTTCTTTCCGCATTATGTTGCAGAAATCCTTGATTGATGTTGATGCAGGATCTTGCTTATTACATGTTGTTATGATTCCTTGCTTGATTTGATACGGAATATTTCTATGTGATGTACTTTCTGTCATAACTCTTTATGTTATGCTTTGAGATCCATTGTTGTATGCTGTTGGGATACTCTTGTTGTCATCATGCATGTGTTTTGCTTTGACATCCCTCTTGCGCCATGTTGGTGGGATGTGCACCATGCTTGTTTTCATGTCATACTGATAGGAGGCTTTTAATTGATAGTTCTAGCTATGGAACATCTCTTAAAGCCACTCCTGTGTGAGGGCATTCTTCCTTGTGTGATCGAGGCATCATCTCTATGTACTTCATCTTTATTGACAACACATAATGAAACGGCCTACACCATCTTGACACCGGGGACTGGAGACGTAGTCCCTCTTGGATGAAATCTGTTATCAATGACTTTTCTTTTCATGTCTTGATGATTGTTATGTTCCTCTTCTTTACAATCTGTAGTGGTATTCATTAATGTTCATTTAAAAAGAAATTTTAACAGATCATGAAAGTAAAAGGACTTGGAAGGGTCCTTCTTCACACCCGGACATGGATTAGCAGCATCTCGGAATGAATTCCACATGGTTGCAGTTGAAAATAGTGAGCCTTCACTTTCATCCTTCTTCTCACAATAGGTTTCCCATGAGTCCCTGACATTGGGGTCTACTTTGAGAAGAGCGAAATAATCTTTTCTTGACTCGAAAAATCATGAACAGAAAATAACCCTCTAGCATATTTAACCATTTATCCATGACACCTACATATATCCCACCCTTTAATATAGGGGTTTCAAAATTAACTTGTACCCTAAATGGTGTGGCGTTTCCATAGTTGTTGGAAGCCGATGTCTCACCCCTAGGAAAAGTTATCCATCATCACATTCCTTTGTCACTCGAGGGATTCTTCGAGCAAGATTTTGACAAGATCTCATGCCCCCTGTCTTTCTTTTCATTCACCATGGGAGACTATCAGGATTTATGAGGCTGGTCTTGCAAATGTTTTACTAGTTCAAGCACGAACTCCTTATACCCTCACCTCGTTGGGGACATGCAAAGAAAAATACAGAAAAAGTAGATATCTCTGATACCATTGATCTGGATTTGAACAAAATGCAACAAATTACAGAGATAACCATAAACACAGAGATGCAATGGAAATAATACTTCATTTCATTAATGTAAAATACTGAAATATGCTTACAAACAGAAATGGAAATAAACTAGCTAAGGCGATGGAAGCTTATCTCTGAGAAGAGATGTGGCCTCTACATGTCTCTGGACTTTGTTAAGATGATGCTCGAAGGAATATTCATTGGTAAGAAAAAATGGAAAACCCTAAACATCTAAAAACCTAACTGTAGAGTATGAAACACCAAGGTGTGGGCCTCGTTTGGTTAAATTGGCACATCAACTTCCTAGGGTTGTAACTTTGGCATATGATCTCTATTTGACGCCCACAATATCTCGTTAGAAAGATCTATCCAAGAAATACAACTTTGGGAAGAACAATATCAATCCATGGACCCATGTTGCTCCCAAGTTTCCAAAAAACGTTGTTTAGGGCCTCAAAACAAATCCGGAAGTCCAGGACCCGAAAAAATGCTAAAAGTAGTAAACCATGCTATAGTTAAGGAAACTGAGAAGATGAAAGAAATAATGGGAGGGGTCCAAGTGGACTTGGCGGGTGGCCACCAATATCTAGTTGGATCAATAAAGCATGTATTGAGATACCTCAGAGGCACTACTTAGTTTGGGTTATGGTATAAATGGACAAAGGGAGTGAAGCTTCAAGGTTTCACTGATGCCGATTGGGTAGGGAGTCCATCCAGGAGGAAGAGCAAATCAAGAGGGATCTTTACTATTGGGTCATTGGAAGTTTCTTTGTAAAACAGGAAACATAAATCAGTGGCACTCAGTTCGACAGAGGTAGAGTCGATGGTTACAAGATAGGGAACATGCGAGGCTATCTGAACGAGGAAGATCCTTCTTGGTTTGTTTGGTCAGAAGATGGATCTGATTGCAATTTATTGTGATAATTAGAGTTGTATCAAACTCTCTGAAAATCTAGTTTTTCATGATCAGTCCAAGCATATTGATATCTGGTATCGTCATCTAAAAGATTGTGTATTAAGGAAGATCATGTTGTTAGATTACATTTCCATGGAGGAGCAATATGTTGACATCTTGACAAAGGCGTTGTCAAGATTTAAATTCGAGTTTCACAGAGACAAGATTGGGGTAGTTGATAATCCCTTTCTTGTTGAGAGTGATTGTTGAGAAATGGCGACAATAAATTGCAGTTTAATCTCTCGTTGAGCTAAACTGCAAGTTAAATTTGAATTCTATTCTCATAGAAACTTAAAATAATTAAATTAAGTTTATTAAACTTACTTAACTTAGGAAATTTGAGTTGGAAGTATTTCTATCGTCACATGTATGTTCTCCCTACTTTGTAGGAGTCTAATGTGAGCTCATTGTGAGTTGTAAAATGAAATACTCAGTTTCATGAGTCAATTAAATTAGTTCTGAAATTGATTGAGAGAATTGATAGTGAGTTAACAGTTAGTGATGTTACTAATGAACTCCACTAGTTCCATTCTAGTTAACTGAATATTTACTCATCAGAAACCCATGCATGTTGATTCTAAGAAAGACCCAATTGAGGGTAGAGTGCAGGGCTAGTGTACTATTTGTTTTAGTTTTTTCTGAGTTGCATTAATAGTGCATGCATTCAAGAACTGATC
>APFE031169538.1:7049-19050 GCA_000404065.3 Pinus taeda
TGAATGAAAATGGAGAAGTTATTAGAAACAAGGCTAGACTTGTTTGTAAAGGATATGCTCAACAAGAAGGTATGGATTTTGAAGAAACTTTTGCACCTGTTGCTAGACTTGAATCCATAAGAATGTTCCTTGCTCTTTCTAGCCTTCAGAACTTCAAAGTATACCAAATGGATGTAAAATCTACCTTTCTCAATGGAGACTTAGAAGAAGAAGTATATATTGAGCAACCAGATGGATTCATCCTTTGAAATGATCCAAAACTTGTATGCAGACTCAAAAAATATCTCTATGGTCTAAAACAAGCTCCAAGGGCCTCGTGTTACCGTCTCAACAAAACCTCCATCAACAAGGTTTTCCAAAAGGATCAGGTGATAGCAATTTATATACAAATATTGACAATGATAAATTGCTAATACTTGTTTTGTATATGTTGATGATATTATTTTTGGTAGTAATGAAGAAGCCATGAGTCAAAACTTTGCTTTGGTAATGCAAAAAGAATTTTAAATGTCCCTGCTTGGTGAGCTCACATATTTTCTTGGTTTACAAGTTCAACAAAATAAAGATGGTATCTTTCTATCACAAACCAAGTACCTGAAGCAAATATTAAAAAAATATGGCATGAAAGAATCTAAACCAGTATGTACCTCTATGGCAACAGGATGTAGTCTCAGCTCAAATGATGAATCAACAGTAGTACATCAACCAACCTATAGATACATGATTGGCAGTTTAATTTATCTAACAAGTACCTGACCAGACATCATGCATGCAGTGGGAATAGTTGGAAGATTCCAAGAAAATCCAAAAGAATCACACCTTTAGGCAATCAAAAGGATCTTGAAATATCTTCAAGGAACTTAGAATTTTGGTTTATGGTATCCTAGAGACATAGATCTTACACTTCATGCATAAACAGATGCAGATTGGGCAGGAAACGTGGATGATAGAAAAAGCACTAGTGGCGGGGCATTCTATATGGGTTCTAGATTAGTGTCTTGGTTCAGTAAGAAACAAAGTTCAATTGCATTATCTATAGCTGAAGCAGAATATGTGGCTACTGCATCTTGCTACACACAACTCCTTTGGATGATGGAAACATTGCAAGACATTCAGATCACATGTACTCCACCCATCTCCATTCTATGTGATAATAAAAGTGCAATCAGCATTTCAAAGAACCTAGTTATGCATTCCAAGACCAAGCACATACCTATCAAATATCATTTTTTCCATGAACAAGTGCTTGAACTAAAGGTCAAATTGGAGTATGTTCCATCCAAATAACAGGTTGTTTATATATTCACCAAACCACTGCCCAAAGAGACATTTGAATATCTCAGATAGAAGTTGGGAGTAGTTGTTACATCATCATGCTGTTGAAACTTATCTATTTCAGATAAAAGTGGTTGTACGCAAGTTTCGTGAAGCGTATCTGTGTACATACGCTGATTACTGTGCATACAGTGGCGTATGTGTTGGTTTGAAGAAGAACAATGGGCCAGCCTCAAGATGAAAAGAGTTTGATATAGGTCTGACAGTGATAATCTGGCACAGGTTCAGGGGGAGCACATTCTTTTAATAATGCATTGTTGGCATTATCTTAGAATATCTTGGTACAAATTCACAAGTTATTTTGATTCAAGTGGAACAGGTGCAGAGGGAGATCATGGTTGCTGGTCTGGATGGTGATTGACAGATGCTGTTGATGGTAGTTGCTAATAACTATCATAAGTCTTGTTTTAGATATTTTTCTCTATGTCATGTATATCTTTTATTATCAAGGTCATGAAACGACCTATTTTGTTTCCCCAATATGCATGGGATGGATGATGTAATGTTCTTGTTTTGTCATGTATACACATTTGGTATATCCCCACTTGGTTGGGAGATGGATGTATGTATGAGTCTTTGGTGATAGGAAGGTCATTTATGATGTATAGAGTCATGTTCTTCTTGTAGAACATATTTTTGTAGACCTTGCTTGCAGTCAGGGGGAGCATGGACAACACTCTTCAGCATATCAGAGAATTCAGCATGTACTCAAGGGGAGCATAACCCTTTTCCCTTGATCACAAAGGGGGAGAGTGACTTGGGGTTGCCATCAAGTCCAAAGGGGGAGATTGTTGGCATTATGAATCAGATTTGGCGCTATGACACAGGTGTTATCCTTGATGGCAACTAACTTAGATGACAGATCTCAGTTCAGACTCACAGAATGAAGAAAGAAAGGTATACACAGGTTCCCATTGACCAAGCCACGTGTACACGTGTGTTTGCAGACTAAAAGGTGAATATGCGTACACATGCACATCCATGAAAGGAAAGGTACGCACATGATTGAAAAATTGGTTTTGGTCCATGGTATTGTGAACCATGGTATTGGTCCAAGGTATCTTGTCCGATGGGTTGACCCCAGGTATTTGGCCTAAGTTATTGGTTCTAAGTGGTTTTGGACCATGGTATTGAGTAAGGCCCAATACTATAAAAGGAGGAGAAGGTCATTAGGCAAAGGCACTTATGAATTGAATATCTAATGAAGAGGAAGATCTAGAATACAGGTGATTGGGTTATGGTGCACAACTCGATATGAATCAAGGATGAACCTGAGCACGTGATGAAGGATATGTTCTATTGATGGGTCAAGATCTTAAGGCTTGAAGAGAAGTATCTTTGTGTGGTTTTGATCTTTTATCTAAATAATTGGCACATGGCGTAATATGTAAATATGATGATCTGGGTATAACTGATGTATAAGTAATTGTAAAGGTTAAAGTCATCATTTAAAGATCTGTACGCAGGTTCATTATAGCAAAGGTGCATATACACGCCGGTTCAACATTTCAAAAGTGTGTATATGCAGGTTTTCCTTGATACAAGTGCATATGCACGTAGGTTCGTCACATTGAAGTAGTGTACTCCTCATAAAAATATGCTTTAGCTACTTTTGAATGTTGTTACAGTGTTCTGGCTTGGGTTCTGGTTATTGTTACTATGTTCTGGTTACAACATTCAGAGAAGTGATTGTTTGATTCAATTTTGATTGGTGCAAAGGAGATTGGTTAATGCAGATATATTTGATGGTTGATTGATGTTATTGATGGATCCATTCTGAAAATTTATGAAACATGGTCCCTGGAAGAAAAGAGAAGGTTGTGGCCTTTTGTAGGTCAGCACCTATGTACTAGTACATCAACTAGTACAAGAGCTAGGGGGTTGTAGCTCCCTTCTAGGAGAATCTAGAGAACGAGAGAAGGTTGTAGCCTTCTGTAGGTAGAAGCCTACATACTGGTATAAGACTGCACCAGTAAAAAATATTTTAAGAAGAAGTTTCTTATTCAAAGAAAGATAGAGACGAGTGCAACATGTGGTTTTCAACCACATTGGGTTTCCACCTTATATCTTGTGTTCATGTGTGTGACTGTCTGTTTTGTTTTTACTACTCCTGGTTACTATTTATATCGTTTTGATGCGCAGATTAAAGATCAACATACGAAGAATTAACTAAGTTACATGTTTACAAGGTATACGCTAGTTTCCTTATATGCAGTTGCGTATACACGCAAGTTTCATTCAATAAAGTAGCGTATATGAATCAGAATATGGAAAAGAAATATTATTGACTTGCTAATACTGATTCACCCCCCTCTTAGTATTATTTCCAACATCATCTCCATCATCATCTTCTTCTTCTTTTTCCAATGCAAAATCCGAAACAGAAAAGAAACCTAAGAAAACATCTCTTTTAAAACTTGATGTAAAATTTGAGTTGCCTATTTATGATGGTGAAATGAATCCTGAAAAGCTAGATAACTCGATTAAGAAATTATATGTGTATTGTTGTATTCAGTGTTGGCATTATGATACAGGTGTTGTCCTTGATGGCAAATCACTCAGAGGTATGATATAGGTGTTGTCCTTAATGGCAACTCACTCAGATGATAGATCATAATGCAGCAGGTCAAGGGAGAGGTATACGTAGGTTAACCTTGATGAAAGTGTGTATACACGTGGGTTAGAAGAACAAAAGGCACGTATACGTATAGACACAGGTTCATAGAAAGAAAGGCGCGTACATGTTGGAAAACTAAGTTTTGGTCCATGGTATTTTGGTATTGGTCCATGGTATTTGATCCGAAGTGTTGACCCTAGGTATTGGGTCCAAGGTATTGGTTCTACATGGTTTTGGACCATGGTATTGAGAGAGGCCTAAACCTATATAAGGAGAAGATCATTAGGCCAAAGAGGGTGCAAGTGAGCAATTGATGAATATCTGACGAAGTGTGAGATCTAGTATGCAGGTTATGGGTTTGTGATGCTTTGCTTGATCTGAACCAAGGATGCACCCATGTGGATGATGATGACTGATGGATCAGGATCTTAAGGCTTGGAATGTTTTATCATTATATGGTTTGATCATGGATAGACTAGATCTGAATTATTGATGCATGGTTATTCTATAAATGTCATGTTCTAGGTATAATTGATGTCTGGAATAGGTGCAAAGTTATAAGTTAGAATTTGCAGATCTGTACGTGGGTTCGCTTTGGTAAAAGCGCGTGTACATGCAGGTTGGGTTCATTAGAGTAGCGTATACAGTATGAAGTATGATATTTTGAAGTTGCAGTTGGATTTGGTTGTTATTGCAAAGTTCTGTTGTCTGTTATGTGTTTTGGTGATTGTGTTGTTGGCAGGGTTTTAGTGTTTCAGTATTGGGTGATTCAGAGATTAATGATGCAGGTGTAGTTGATGGGTGTATTGTAGTGATGACTAATTTTGTTCTTCAATGTTGTTGATGGGTCCAGTATGAAAATTGGATGAAACGTGGCCTTCATATTATGGTGTTGTGCTTCAGGAGTATCCAGTATGAAAATTTATAAAACGTTGTCCCTGGAGGAAGAGAGAAGATCGTAGAGTTCTATAGGTCGGCACCTATGTACTGGTAAACATATCAGCCAGTACAAGAGCCAGGGGATTGTAGCTCCCTTCCAGGAGCAGCTGGAAAACGAGTGAAGGTTGGAGCCTTCAGTAGGCCGGTGCCTACATCCTAGTAAATGGATTGGCTAGTACAAGAGCTAAGGGGGTTGTAGCTCCCTTCCAAGAGAAACTGGAGAATGAGAGAAGGTTGTAGCCTTCTACAAGTAGAAGCCTACATACTAGTATAAGACTGCACCAGTACATAAATATTGTAAAAAGAAATTTCTTATTAAAGGAAGATAGAGACGAATTGTAGCAGTATTATTTCCAATAATTGGGATCATAGCAGGTCCTTTGGTAGAAGCTTGATCGCTTGAAGGAAATCCGTAGAACAATGGGAAAGAAAGCACGTCAAAAGAAGAAGACAACTCAAAGGAACAATGACAGCCTGTCATTGAGTGGAAGCAAGTATTCAGATCCTAAATCACCTCGGATTGAAGATGGACAAGCAAATGAAGTATCAGATAAAATCATAGATCAACAAGATATACCTAGCAAAAGGGAGAGTGCCCTTCAAGAAGAAATTATTAGCTTAAAATCTCAGTTGGATTGTGTCTTCAGAGTTCATCAAATGCTACAGGAGCTAAATGAATAACAAGAAAAGGAGATTCTCAAACTAAGGCAACAAATGGGAAAAGGAAGAAAGTTTGAGGAAATTTTGAAGAAGCAATGTTTGGAAAAGGAAGAAAAACATCAGGTTGAGGTAAATATCTTGAAAGGTAAATTAGAAGAAAAGGATAAACTATTACGATTTCAAGACAGTACTAAGATTTTGGATGATATTCTTAGTAGTCAAAGGTCGACTGCTATCAAAACTGGTCTTGGTTTTTATGAATCTGTTGAAGGTGAATCTAGCTCACAAAGTGAGGCAAGGAACTCTAATGATAAATCTAAAATGCTTAAGAAGGAGATGAGAATACAACCCCATCAACAGCCAAGGAAAGAAATTCCTCAAAGAATATATTTTGCTCCTAATTTTGTAAGTGATAGATGATTATTTCGTCCGATGAATAATGTTGAATGTTATGTATGTCATAATATTGGACATGTTGCAGCTAGATGCAGAAATAGAATGGTTCAAGACCATCACACAGAAAGATCATCATGATCCAAGTATTTTAAGGGATATTGCTTTTCTTGCAATATGTTTGGTCACAAATATTTTGATTGCTACAGAAGGAATATGAAAAATGTAAGATGTTATGGATGGAACAAGCTTGGACACATAGCAAAGGAATGCAGGAGAAGATTTTGGGCACCATACCAAAAGGAGAAAACATCTTCACAGTTGAAGATATGGAAGAAAAAGGAAGTACAACTAGAAAGATGTGGCATAGCAGAGTACACAAACATGACAGACTCAGAGGAAGCTGAAAGTGTGGAACATCAGTGTTCTAAATTTCATACGTAGGTTTCGTGAAGACAAGTCATGTATATACGTGAGTTAGATGCTACACAGTCGCATATATGATGATTTGAAGAAAAGAAGCAGTACAGAAGTCTGAAATGGTTCAGTCACTGTTTGATGGTGGCATGACACAGGTTCAAGGGGAGCATATACTTCTAATGATGCATTGTTGGCATTATGGTTATAAGTCTTTGGTGATGATGCTTATTGACACATCTAGCTACTGATTTTTGATTGGCCAAGAGAATGGATTGCAGGTTACAGGTTTGGATGCTAGTGACAGATGTTTATAATGTAGATCATATGGTGTATGATAGTTACTGATAACTATCATGATCTTATTTAGGTCCTTGGTCTTTGTGAGTCATATGATGTATCTTGTTACCCCACTATGCATGGGATGGATGATCTAATGGTTCTTGTGTTTGAGTCATGTTTAAACATTTGATATATCCTCACTTGGTTGGGTGGATGAGTCAAAAATGGTGTATCCCCACTTGGTTGGGAGATTGATGTATGTATGAGTCTTTAGGAAGGTCATTGGCAATGTATGTATAGAGTCATGTTATGCTTTTGCAAACCTTGCATGTGCTCAGGGGGAGCATGGATGGATTGGTACATCTTGGCATGTACAAAGGGGGAGCTCAATCAGAGACTTCAGCATCTACTCAGAGGGAGTATGGACAGCAAAATGTATATCAAAGAAGATAATATCTTGGTCCGCCGTTTTCCCTTGATGTCAAAGAGGAAGAGTGACTTGGTGTGGTGGTTTCCATGAAGTCCAAAGGGAGAGATTGTTGGAATTATGATACAGGTGTTGTCCTTGATGGCAACTCACTCAGATGACATATCATAATGCAGTAGGTCAAGGGAGAGGTATATGCACGTTAACCTTGATGAAAGTGTGTATACACGTGGGTTATCAAAACAAAAGGCGTGTATACGTACACATGCAAGTTCACAGAAAGAAAGGCACGTACATGTTGGAAAACTAAGTTTTGGTCCATGGTATTTGGCCCGTGGTATTTGGTCCATGGTATTTGGTCTGAAGTGTTGACCCTAGGTATTGGGTCCAAGGTATTGGTTCTACATGGTTTTGGACCATCGTATTGAGAGAGGCCTAAACCTATATAAGGAGAAGATCATTAGGCCAAAGAGGGTGCAAGTGAGCAAGTGATGAATATTTGATGAAGTGTGAGATCTAGTATGCAGGTTATGGGTTTGTGATGCTTTGCTTGATCTGAAACAAGGATGCACCCATGTGGATGATGATGAATGATGGATCAGGATCTTAAGGCTTGGAATGTTTTATCATTATATGGTTTGATCATGGATAGACTAGATCTGAATTATTGACACATGGTTATTCTGTAAGTGTTATGTTCTGGGTATAATTGATGTCTGGAATAGGTGCAAAGTTATAAGTTAGAATTTGCAGATCTGTACGTGGGTTCGCTTTGGTAAAAGTGCATATACACACAGGATGGGTTCATCAGAGTAGCATATATAGTATGAAGTACGATATCTTGAATTTGCAATTGGATCTGGTTGTTATTGCAAACTTCTGTTGTCTATTCTATGTTCTGGTGATTGTGTTGTTGACAAGGTTTCAGTGTTTTAGTATTGGATGATTCAGAGATTGATGATGCAGGTGTATTTTATGGGTGTATTGCAGTATGATTAAATTTGTGCTTTAATGTTGTTGATGGGTCCAGTATGAAAACTGGATGAAACATGGCCTTCATATTATGGTGTTGTGCTTTAGGAGTGTCTAGTATGAAAATTTATGAAATGTGGTCCCTGGAAGAAGAAAGAAGATCGTAGAGTTTTGTAGGCCGGCTCCTATGTACTGGTAAACATATTAGCCAATACAAGAGCTAGGGAGTTGTAGCTCCCTTCCAGGAGTAGCTGGAAAACGAGTGAAGGTTGGAGCCTTCAGTAGGCCGGCGCCTACGCACTAGTAAATGGATCAGCTAGTACAAGAGCTAAGGGGATTGTAGCTCCCTTCCGGGAGAAACTGGAGAACGAGAGAAGGTTGTAGCCTTCTGCAGTTAGAAGCTTGCGTACTGGTATAAGACTACACCAGTACATAAATATTGTAGAAAGAAGTTTCCTATTAAAGGAAGATAGAGACGAATTGCAGCAGTATTATTTCCAACATTCAAAACATTTCTTATGACAAAATGAAAATTGAGTTAGCTACACTTAGAATGGGGGGAACAACTTTAATTTGGTGGGAAATTAAAACTCAAAAATATGTTAAGCGGAAAGGAAAAATCATCTCTTCATGGTCTAAGTTCTTAAAATCTCTTAGGAAACAATTCCATCCTTTAGGATACATGCAGCAAGTTGTTATTGATTAACAACATTTGAGGCAAGGTAAAGGGTAGAGTGTTCAGGAGTTTACTCAGGAGTTCAGAAAGAAAGCATCGATGCTTGGTATTTCATTAGATACACATGAAACTTTATTAAAATACATTGCAATTTACATTCATCTTTGCAACATACATTATTCATGTTTAATCCTGATGATTTTGATGAAGTGTGTGTTCAGGCCATACATATTGAATCAGGAGGCAGACCATTCAAATTTTCATCTCAATCATCCAAAGAGTTGGAAATCAAAGATTCCAATGACAGTAAGGGGAAGAACAATTTGAAGAGAAATAAATCAGCGATAGCTCAGGAGGAAAGATCTACTTGTTCTCATTGCCAGAGAATCGGTCATGAGGAATCTAAGTGTTCGAAACTTCATCCAGAACTTAAGCCAAAAAAGATCCTTAAGGAGAAGGATGAAAATAAGATAATTGCAGCAGTCCAGCAGGATCTATGTTCAAATTCAGGTGATGAAAGGAGGATAATTGCTATGGTTATGACAGGTAAAACGTTTGACACTAGTTCAAGATTGAATACTATAGCATCTTCATCAAACATAAATCCTTCAAATGAGGATAAAAGAGTTGAATTGTTTAACATAAGGATAACTTATAAACACACAAAGATAGATACAATGTTTGAGAGTGGATCACAGGAAAATCTAATATCTGAATATTTAGTTAAGAGTTTGGGTTTGGAGACATGGAATCATCCAAGACCTTACCCATTAGGATGGTCAAATAAATCAACTCAGATAAAAGTCACAAAACAATGTTGATTAAGATTTCCCAGTACAGCTAATTAGATTGATGAAATGGAATTATATGTGGTTCCAGTAGACATATGTGGAGTTGTCTTAGGAAGTCCTTATCTATATGATCGAGATGCAATATTTTACAAGAGAGAGCATAAATATTACCTTAAGAAATATGGGGTTGAATTTATTGTCAGGGCACATCAAAACAAAAATCACTTGAATTTAGTTGTTGCTAATAAGATGAAGTGATTAATAAGTTCAAATAAAATATTTGTAATCATGTGTGTAAAGGAACAACATAAGAAACAACATGATGTTTGTTCAAGTTATGAGTCTCAGCTTAAAGATAGTTTGATCAAAGAGATAGAAATTTTTCCAGTGATATTTAAAGAAACCAAGCATCTTACTCATAAGCAGGGAATACAACATGAATTACAATTAATGTCTAAAGCTCCTCTTCCTAATGTCAAAATGAATCAATTCAATCCAAGTTTGGAAATTAACAATTACAGGGATGCAAGTCAGTATTGGAGAAAGTCAATGTTAAATTTCTCTTGTATTGTGTCACCATTTCACGTTTCAAATAGTTTGGAAGCCTCTTTTCAAGTGGAGAGGAAACCTATTTGTTTTCATATCAAAGCCTTTTCTAAAGTAGTGTCAAAGTATTTAAGGGAAACTTATGCATAAGGGGAAAGTGCTAATCAATGGAAACAATATTTAATGAATAGGAAAAAGTGGTTCAAACAAATCAACAACTAATTGAATACTTTCAAAATCAAGCTAAGATGCAGTAGTTGTCACCTTAAAGTTTGATGGGTTTCTTGCAGCAAGTTCACTTAGTAATCGGGAATCAGGAAAGTATATCAAGTCAAGTAGATGGTTTGATGTCAAAATTTTCTTTGATTGTCTCTATCTTTCCACAAAACAAATTATTAATACATGTCATTGGTATTGAAAAATATCCTGTAGAGATTGTTTTCAAAGATGATTATGAATCACTAACTCATGGTATTTCATGGAAAGAAATCAATTTCCATGTTCATAACAGGTTGTTTGACCATCGTCACAAGTTTTACATATTGTAGATCGAAGGAACAAGTCATCGATACAAGTCGTCGATTCAAAATGTGTCATGGTTAGCATCATCAGGGTCATCATTTTTCAGTGATTGATCGAATGTATTGGTACATCATCAGGGCAAGGTGGAAATTGAGGGAGCTCTACCCTCATTGACTATTTGTTTAGTCAAACTTTTGTGGTCCAAAAGTTTTCAAGTGGAGAGTATTGATCCAGGAGGATCTCATCTGATCAGTTACATAGGTATAGTGTCGTCGTCAACATTCAGTACGGTGTCGTTCAATTTCGACAGTGCTGGTTATGGATCAGGTTGTTCAAGTGATGTGTATGGTTTTTCATGGTGTTCAGTCGATATGGTGTTATACCTGGTTGTCGACAAGTGTTCATTATCAATTCTGCCAGAGTGATCATCGACATGGGTGTGTCGTCCATTACAGGGGTTCAATTGGGTTCGTCGTCATATGATATTTGTCGCAAATGTCACTTTGTGACAATTTGATGTAAGTGGTTGATGTGGTCTTCATGGTTGTCATGACCTTCTTTGGGTTCTTCTGACATGGTGATGGATTTTGGTTTTACAACACTATAATACACTTATTCTAAATGTTAGATCCTAAACCTAAACCCTAGAACCTATGTCTAAATACCTAAGACCTAACACATTAGACCCTAATCCTATACCTATCGAAACATATTACATTACAAACCATGTATAAAATTCATAACGCTAAGTCTAAACATATCGAATCATACTACAAAACTTAAATACATTAAACCAATACATAGAGCCTATGTATTAACTCTTGGCCTTTGGTAAAACATTATAAAATAATTCAAAATGCATATGACAGTCTTAACCATAGCGGGAGAAGACTGCGTGGGTCATAAACCATGTGATCAGTGTGTAAATGGCGGATATGTCAGTTCTAGACCATGGGCCTTAACCGCACGAGAGAAGACCGCTATCCATGTGAACAGACAAAGATGTAGCAGAAGCACCGCAACATTGACTGCAGAGTTACATAACCACATACTATTACATGTGAGCAGAGTCTGGATAAGTCATCAGGGATAGTGTCGGGAGTTAACCACAGTGGAACCGTCAGGCCTAACCCTAACCTAAGCATGTGAACAACTCATAAGTATTCTTTTGACTTAGTTACCGGAGAATCCATAGTACAAACCATTTTTCTGTCAACGTTGTAAATCCCAACTGGGATCCATCATCAGGACTTATGAATGATGATATAAGAAGAGCTTATTTGAAGGAAATAAATAGTTATGAAGAGAATAGATTTAAGCATCAGTTGAATGTCGGCTTGATTTTTTAATATTTAATTGTAGAGTTTTGAATAGATTATTTTTATTTTTACTACTGAGTTTAATATATTAATTTTTACTGATGA
>APFE031169540.1:2523-33961 GCA_000404065.3 Pinus taeda
GTGTTTTATGTGTTATGCTCTCGCATTTTTATTTTTCCTGTGATTTAGAATTCGTATGCGGGTAATTTCTGTACGGGGTTAAAACCTACAAGGTAGATAAATCTAGTTCTTTCAATCTAGAAATTGAAATGTCAAAGTTGAAAGTATGAATCCCTCTTAATGAACTAGTTAAGAATAGCCATTAGAAGTATGATATAGTTAAAATGCTCAAAGTTGATCCTGTGTCTGACATGGGTAATATTGAAGATGACTAGTCTGAATTGATTTTTGGTCCATCAATAGATAGTTAGTCAGGAGATAGTGATGTTCCTCCATTTTATCACAGTTTAAGAATTCACCAATTCATTCTTCACAACTCTGTGCTTGACTTTGGAGCCTCTCATAATTTAATCCCAAAAGCCATCATGGGAAGGTTGGGTCTAGATATAACTTTTGAGTACCATGACTTGTATTATTTTGATTCTGGTAAAGTCCGTTGTCTTGGTCTAACCAAAGATTTGGTAGTATCCCTAGATAAAATCCCTACAAAGAATGTTTTAACGGATGTGGTGGTAGCTAATATACCACCATGGTTTGGCATGTTACTGTCGATATCCTGGGGAGTGAAACTAAGAGGCACACTATAATTCGACTTCTCGTATGCTACCATCCTGAATTTTGGGCAATTGAGAAAGTTGTACCGAGAAACCAAAATGAAGTTCATGATAACTAGAAAGGAGAATCCTAATAATCATCCTATAAATGTTGTACATACTGACTTAGAGTCATTTATTTTATATAATGATAGTGGAGTGAACAATCTAGATAGTCAGCTGATGGAAATTAATGATTTACTAGAGATTTTCAGTTGTATACAGACATTTTCAGATTAGGAAAAAGAAGAGCTACCAAGTTCATCCAGACATCCATCAAACAAGGCAGAAAAAGGTTCAGAACAACCATTAGAGAAGGTAATGGAACCTTTAGAACACTCTGAAGGGAAAGTTCAGAAAATTAACCCAACAAAGAAAAAAGATGAACAACCCTTGGAAGAGGAACATGGCCTTTGGACCAAGGACTTTAATGGTGCTCTTGGGAAAGATGGAGCAGGTATTGGAATTTGGATTCGAAGTCCACATCATCAGCAAGGTGAGATCCCTCAGCATGTTAGATTATGCTCATAAATGTTATATTTTGATTGAACTAACAATGAGGTGGAGTACGAAGCGCTAATCATAGGTGTAAAGATGTTGAAGAGGCTAGGTGCATAAATAATTTTGGTGTATGGTGACTCAAAACTTGTAATCAAGCAAGTTAAAGGTGAATATCAACCTCACTATTTGTGAATGAAACAATAAAATGTCGTTTTAGATACTCTTAGGATGTTTCCTGAGCATACACTTTCATTTTTACCAAGGACTCAGAATATTATGGCGTATTTATTAGCTACAACTGCAAGTAATTTTAAAATTCCCATTTTTTCAAACAAAAAACTTGAGATTAATGTGAAGCATCGGCCCTCTGTTCCTAACAAATTGTGATATTGGAAATTATTCTGGGATGACAAATAGATGAATAACTTTCTTCAGAGTGAAGGAAAGTTTGAAAATTATTCTATGGATGAAGTTTATGATGAAGATGATCAAGTCATTGAGGTAGCTCAAGTTGATATACTACAACTAAAAGATAACAATATTCAGAAAGGTATTGTACCTTTGAAAGACTTGTTTGATCAAGATGATGTAGCAAGGAAGCCTACATTGGTACCTAGTGAGAAAGGCGTTGAAGATGTGAACATTGGAACAGTAGACAAACCAAAAATGATCAAGCTGTTCAAAACATTGTCTCCCGAGGTAGAAGAGAAATACATTCATCTATTATCTAAATTTTCTGATGTTTTCGCTTAGGATTATGCAGATTTAAAGGAGTATGACAAAAACATAATTCAGCATACCATCCCAATCAAGCCTAATAAAAAACCCTTTAGAAAAAAATATAAGAAGGATTAACCCAAGGTTGCTACCATCCATAGAGAAAGAAGTTAATAGATTTTACAAGGTGGGCATCATTGTTCCTATCAACTTTTTTTATTGGATATCGAATCTAGTCCAGATGAGAAAGAAGATCGGGGAGATTAGGCTCTACGTAGATTTCAAAAACTGGAACAAAGTATATCTGAAAGATAATTATCTACTTCCAAAAATGGACCATATGCTTCAGAGAGTTGTGGGTGCTTCCCGGCTATCACTTTTGGATGGCTACTCAAGTTACAATCACGTTTTAGTGCATGAAGATGATCAGGACAAGATAACATTCACCACTCCTTGGGGCACATCTAAATATGCAAAGATGCCATTTGGTCTCAAAAATGTAGGGGCCACTTTTCAGCGTTCCATGGACGTAGCCTTTTCAGATGAAAAAGATGTTTTCTTGGTTGTATACTTAGATGATGTAAACGTATTTTCACATTTGGATGATGAACATTTGAATCATTTAAGGGTCATTTTTCAGAAGTGTAGAAAGTTTGGGATCTCTCTCAATCCAAAGAAAATTTTTTTTGCTATGGAGGAAGGCAAACTTCTCGGCCACATCATATCGAAAGACAATGTCTGGATTGATCCTTCATGAGTAGAATCCATTCAACAAATTGATTTCCCTCGTAGCAAGAAAGAAATCCAAGCATTCAATGGTAAGATGAATTTCTTACGCAGATTTATACCTAATTTAGTTGAACATCTTAGAGAAATGACCAATATGTTGAAAAAGGATAATGAGGTGAAATGGTCTGAAGAAGCTTGCAAGTCCTTTCATGCAGTGAAGCTTGCCTTAACCATTGCTCCTATTTTGATTAGTCCTAATTACACCAATGATTTTATTATATTTTCATTTTCTTCTGAGCATACCATGGCAACAGTACTAATACAAAAAGGAGATAAAACGAAGCTCCCAATAGAATTTTTCAGTCCCAACATCAGGGATGCAGCCCTTAAGTACAACTTCATTGAAAAATAGGCCTTGGCTTTGGTAAAGGCGATCAAATATTTCAAAGTTTACATTTTACATTCTCATATTCTTGCTTATGTACCTAATGCAATGGTAAAAGAAGTTTTTGTGTAGAATGACCCAAGGGGTAGAAGAGGTAGATGGATAGAAACATTATTAAAATATGATCTTGAGATCTACAATCCTGATCATGGGTCAAGGCTTAGCCAAACTCATGGCTGAGTCAAAGCTTCATGCTCTAGACATAATCCTTGTAGCAGCATTATCTGACAATCAAGAAGAAGTGGATCTCATTCAGGTATCTGAAATTTTTCTATCATCCCCGTCATATTATGATATTATTTATGTGCTACAGCATCTAAATCCCCCTCCAAGCATGTCTAATACTAAGAGCAGGTCATTGATGTTGAAGGATTCCACATATTGTATCATGGACAATGCACTTTATTGGAAAGATTCTGGAGGTGTGTTGCTGAACTGTTTGACCAAAGATGAGTCCAAACAAGTAATAAATGACTTCCACAAAGGATATTGTGGGGGCCATTTGTATTGGAAGACCACGACCAACAAAGTACTGAGAGTGTGTTATTATTGGCCTACACTTTTTGTAGATATCTACAAGGTAGTGATGAGTTGTCATGAATGTCAAGTTTTCCAAGGTAGCATAAATATTATTTCTTTGCCTTTACAACCAATATTAGTTAATGTACCTTTTTAGCAGTGGGGCCTAGATTTAATAGGTGAGATCAATGCATCATCATCCACACAACAAAAGTCGATATTGACAGCTACAAACTAATTCACTTGGTGGATCCAAGTGATCCCAACCAAGCAAGCAATAGATTCGGTTATCATTCAGTTTTTAGAAACTAATATCTTGTCTCGTTTTTGTTGTCCTAACAAGATTATCATAGACATCGTTGCAACATCCAAGTCCAAAATGATGACTAAGCTTTGTGACTAATACAACATAAATTTGGGACATTCTACGTCATATTATCCACAAGGAAATGGTCTGACAGAGTCTTCTAATAAATCTTTAATCAATATCATCAAGAAAATGTTGGAGGCCAACAAAAAGAATTGGCACAAAATGTTGATCAATGCATTGTGGACAGATCGAGTGATTAGTAATAAATCTCTTGGGCTTTTTACTTCTTATATTGTGTATGGAGTATATATTATTTTTCCTTCATCATTAGCAGTCCCGATCATGAAATTGTTACAAGAAACGTGAAGTGAAGAGAATGATATTTAGTGCGAGATATATCAAATGGTTCACTTAGAGCAGACATGTGATGAGGTATTTCAGAACGCTTCTAAGATTCATGATAGGATAAAGAGGATCTATGACTGGAAAACAAAAGAATATGATTTCAAGATTGGATATGTGGTGCTTCGTTGGGATGCTAGAAACAAAGACAAGGGTAAGCATGGTAAATTTGAAAACCTATGGAAAGGCCCTTATTAGATTTCAGCTTTCTGAGGACAAAATGCTTTCCTTTTGGATGAGATGAATGGAGAACCATGTTTAGGAGGACCAATCAATGGTAGGCCCCCCAAACATTACCTTTTCTAAATTATCCTAGATTCATTGTACATACATTTTAAATTTTCTACATGTGTGAAGCAAAGTTCATTAATGTTCGGAGCCTGAAGTGAAGGCCATGCAGCTTCACTAATTTTCTGCCATTTTTATTATTGAGTCCTTAGTAATGTAAGTCAGTTTTAAGTTAGTTTGAGTTATTTGAGTTGTTAGCATTTACTCATGCATTCCAGTTTGAGTTTTTGACCGTATTGGCCCATATGGTTAGGCACTTGGTCTACGGTGTTCTTGGCACCTCCAAGGAGATGCCATCACCAAATAAGGCCGATGTTAGAGTCAGTATTTACATACTACCATCAGTGATAAAAAAAAATCCTATTTTATATGACATTAGTGTCCCATGTTGAAATTTTTATCATTCCACCTAGGTCATCATGTAAAACATTTACTGGCTGATGGTAACCCAAGTTGAAACCTCATCCCCTCTCAGAAAATTTATATTTGCTGGCCCACTTTCATGTGTCTTGCCGAGCATACATTGACTATAAAAGCTCATTTCATCATGTCTTGTGTTAGTCAATTCCACCTAAATTCCAGTCAGTCAAGGTCCCATTAGGTCACTAGGTTTTATTTTCTAAGGTCCAATAAAACACCATTTCATTGCACAAGGCCAACAAAGTATGAGAGTGAAGAAAATAATACCCCTTTTTCCAATTAAATAAGGGTTTATAAGCATGTGACCATAGTTTCTAACATTCCAAATCTCATTTTAAGTAAGAAATTCATTCGAGTTTCTAATTTTTTATTTCAAAAGAGAGATGTAATAATTTTCATTTATTTATGTAATTTTATGTTTATCATATGTAATAAGTCACTATTCTTAGTTGTTTACTCAAAATCCATTGCCAATATCATACCAACAAAAGTCAAAAGTAAATATTTCGAAAGCTTCAACATCATCCACCTGCAAAGAAAAAGTCAGAAAGCAAATTAGCAAAGAGTTCAAAAGGGGTCAAACGAAACACTAGAAAGTGGGTTTGAAAAGAAAAAGATCAAACTCACTCACCTATAAATGACTTCTTGCCTTCAAAGTCACCACCATTTTCCTCCTAGCACTCATTTAGAAAACCAACAGAGATTTTTTTCATAGTTCTAGGCGAAATCAGCAGAAACAGGGCAGGTGCTACACATTTCTTTAAGGCGCTACACATTCCCATAAGGCACTACGTGTTTGGCTGAGGTGTTGTGCACTCTGTATTGGGGCTATGTGTTTGTCCAACAATGCTCCAGTCACCTCTTCAGCTCCTCCAAAGAACTTTCAAACTCAAATTAGGTAAGTAGTAGCTAACGGATGTCGTTTTCTTCCTCCTGAAGTCAATTCCTAAGTTTTTGAAAGGTTTATTGAAGATTTGGTTGAATGGTTACATCTAAACCCTAGATTTCCCCAAAAAAATACCTTCCACTCTTATTACCTTTTTCACACTTCCCTCCACCCTCCTTCCCTTTTCGTAAATCTTTATATCCTAGATACCCTCTAATCATTTATCCCAAAACCCTAAGTCCTAGGTGATACAACACTACCTAGGCTCCCAAAAACCTATATTGCAAACAAATTTCCCCATCCCCAAACTATCATACTACTTCCCTATAACCGACTCCAATACACATATCCCTTCACTCATCATCTTCATATTTACCCTTCCCCATTTACTTCTCCCTAAAAACCTACATTCCCCCTACCTTACACCTCCCTAGGGTTTGATACTAAACAAAATGGCAGAGGAGGAATATAGACCACATAGTGAGGAAGAGGAAACAGATAGAGAAGAAGACAGGGAATAGAGGAGGCCACAAAAAGGATGCCAAATATACAAGTTTGAGGCCACATATCTGAGGAAACTCTTAGCACCCCCTATGACTGTGACATCCTTCAAATGGCTAGGATGTTATGATTTTTGTGAGCAAGTGCAGGTAGTCCAACATCATCCTAAGTTGACTAGGCTCTTCATTACTAAACTCCAAGACAACCAGTTCACTTTAGGAGGCATAAATTTCACTTTTTCTACCACCATCATATCAACTACCACTAGGATTCCAGATGTTGAGGAAAAATGGTTTAAACAGGGTGATTTGGAGAGGAATTATTATGAGCCTTACCTGAAATTAAGATATAGAAATGAAAGAAGGGGCTATTTTCATTTTTCATACCTCCTTGATAGATATGCCCCAATGATTAAGATTATAATGAGTTATTTTTCATGTGAAGGTAGATTCTCTAGGGTCTATTCTTATCATATCCAAATATTAATTCATTTCACTAGGGTAAAAGTGTTCAATATACTCTACTATGTTTTTCGGAGTGTTCAGAAGATGGCCTACATTACCTAAAAGAGGGAGTATAAAGATCAAATGAAGAGCCTATTTCATCATTCCCTCATTAAGATCATCATAGTCCTCTACCATCTCAAGGAACTCAATATTGCATGGAGTACCTTCATAGTTAATCCCATATTCCCTCATGCATCTACTCAAAATATTCAAAGCATCCCTTCATCATCTCATCCATCCACCTCCATTCCTCCATCTCATCACATACATCATTCATCCTCATCTGATGAGTTAACCACACAATCACCTCCATCATCACCATTTCATGAGCCTATTCAATCACCTAACAGAGATGAAGGCAGAGAGCAAGAGCACATTGAACATGGTGAGGTCAGCAAGCTTAAAAGGGTTGTTTTTGATACTTTTGCACATACCTATCAGAGGGGGCATAGGAAAGTGGTTTCCCTACAAATTGTGGGAGGTGCCTTTCCTTCTTCATTAGAAAAGTAGGTACATAAGTGTAAGGAAAAATTGATAGAGTTCAAAATATAGTAGTAGGAGGGGGACCTCCATGAGACAAAGAAAAATATATCGTCACATACTATGAGAAGGAAAACAAGTAGTTAGAGACCAAACACGAGCTCATGGAAATTCAACTCATCAAGGTAAAGAGGGAGGCTGAAAAGGATAAGGCCTTAGTTGATGAAGCATATGGATAATACAGTGATTAGCTGGAGGAACATGTGCCAAGAAAAAGGCCAAGGACTAGAGGCCTAAAGAGAGCTTTGGATCTAGAAAAACAAGAGGAGGTTGAGCTAGCTAATGAGCTCACCCTAAATGAGCAATTTTGCAAAATGGTAAATGAGAGCCAGGAGCATTGGCTTGAGAGGGTGAAAACCCATCTTGGAATCCTATTAGATAAGGCCAAAAGAGACATTGGCCTTCAAAGAAGGAGGGAAAAATATTATTGCAAAGAAACCAAATAGCAAGGGAAAAGATCAAAGCTGCTAGGGCAAGAAGTGAAGCCCTAACTCACCATGAGGAGAATAAGAAGATTGATATAGTTGCATATGCTTCACTCCATGCCTATCCACCTCAGAAATCAGCTTTTTGAACAATTTTGAAGACCCTTGGCTCAATTTTTGTCATGTTGCTTTTCTTGACTTTTTAAGGCAATTTTTATATCAGTAGTTGGTCAAACACGTGGCGCCTTAGGTGGTGTGTACTTTTTGGAGGAATGACCACCACCATTGTATTCAAAAAGGCCAATACATCCAGGAAAACTATGTTTCTAGCTCTAGAAAGAAAAATTGTTGGGTGAAGAAGGCAAAAAACCACCTAAAAATCATGTTTCTACCTCTTTTCTGGACAAGGTGTTGCACACTTGAGTAGTCTTGGGAGAATGGAATTTTGGAGGGGAAAATAAATCCAATTTTGAAAAACAAGGGAAGTTTTGGAAACTAGACATGATAATATTTCCAATGAGCTATCCTGCACTAGATTTGGACATTAGGAAGGTAGGTAAAATTATACTTGAAGATGACACTACACGTTTGATAAGCAGCCCAGATTTTCACTATTTCTCTCCAAATTGATTTTTTCCTATGGAAAATTAGTGTTTTACTAATGTAATTGATACGAATGATGTAATTATTATGTTTTCACTATTGGAGGAAAGTTGTTCTAGGCACTGACGTGGCTGCAGGTGGGCAGGTGGCGCGCACGCATCCCTGCACCTGCACAATGACATAACTCAATATTAAACATAGTAAATTCGGGTAGCTGTGATAGTTGTAGCCCTACCACTAAGACCTGTCGACATCCATCTTACTATGCTCATGGTCAACCTCTCCCTTGGCGGTTTTCATGATGGTTTCCGTCAATGGAAGAGATGGATATTGAAGAGGAGGCCCTTGATTATTCCCAAGATCTGTTCGAGGGATAGACCATCTTTGGGAGTCAAATACCTAACCCTAGCCTTGGCAGAACTGCTTCTTCATACCCAGGTTCTTGACTGATTGTGTCACTTCCAGGACCCTCAGATTCTCTGCTACACTTTGGATCACTCTCTTTGGAAACCTTGGGACTTGATTGCCCCCCGCTATTTCTTGGCACTCTCAACCTCCTCTCTCCCATCACGCCTCCTTGACCTGCATTCGATCTGCTCCCCCTCTGTAGCCCGGCACCCCCTTACTGCTCACCTCCTCTGGTTTCTGCAAACCCTAATTCTCTCCCTTCTCATTGTTTCGATTCACTACTCATAAAAACTAAAGCGATGATTCCCCTGAAGGATGCAGGATCAAACCCATTAATGGAACATCCATCAGTGTTGAGGACAAGGAAAAAAAGTTCAAGTGTGTGAAGTATTTTGCAAAGGACCTCACAATTATTTTTGGTGAAGACATACCTATGGGCGAGGTGGTGGATAAGGCTAACAGGGTACTTGATGGACATGTGACAGGAAGGGCATATTCTGCAACCAGGCTCACGAATTTGGTGAAAGAGATCTAGGGTGGCATTCTTCAGGAACTTAAGATCTAGAGCCTAGCTTGGGGATGGTTTTCCCTTCATTTCTCAAAGGCAGACTACACTGACTTGATTCTCGCGAAATAATCGCACATAGAGATGGCGCCGGTCCTTCTCAAGTGATGGTCACCACTATTAGATCCAGAACGGGAACAAATTGGAGAAAGACCTATCTGGGTGCGATTACCAGGTCTTCCCCTACAATTCTGGTCTGAAGAAGTGTTTATCAGGATTGGAAATGCCCTTGGGACATATATGGAAAATTATAAGACCTATGTTCAAACAAAAAACCGTGCGCTAGCTAGAATTCTAGTTCACTTGGACACGAGGGAGCTTCTGGAAGAGAAGATCACCCTGAAATGGAGGCATTACACCAGAATTCAGATCTTGGATTATGAGGGGGTACCTTTCCGCTACCGAAGGTGTCATAAGGCAGGACACATTTACAAGGAATTTCCTCTTCTCATGAAGACAACTGATCCCATCGGCTCGCCACCAACACAAAATGGAAAAGCACCAAAGTTAGCATCTCGAGCTCCTATGTCGGCAATGTGAATCAACATCTCGGCTCCAAAAGTTAACTTGGGTGAACTCTCTAAGGTTGTGGAAGAAGTCTACAAGCCGCCCTTACCCCCACTGACTCAGGCTAGAGCTGCTGCGGAGATGGCGCATAATTTGGGTACTTCACCTTTCTCTCACCTATCCTCTCAATCATCTTCATTATCACTTTCCATTGTTTCTCCATTGGAATTTATTGCACCTATGGCTCCTGTTATTACTTATGCGATATCCATCCCCCCACCCGTCATAGCAACCTCTTCCCTTACTATCCATCTGACCCCATCCGCATTTGGGGTTGCAGCCTCCATTCACCTAGCATTACCACATTCCTACAACCTCCACTCTAGACACACTCCGGGTTCTGACTCACAATCTAGGCTAGGGCTAACCTTCCCTGGTCCTTCTGCTCAGTCCTCACGTGGACGTAAATATTACCTGAAAAACGCCATTCATAAAGCCTGTGTCGAGGTAGCATCTGGTAGGAAATCTACCATGGAGGGGTTCTTAGAGCATTGCAAACCCTAGATGGGGTTACGCCATGAAATGCCTCTCCTTTAATTGTAGAGGCCTGGTTAATACCTCCAAAAAACTAGCCATGCAGAGGTTGATTGAGAATGATCTGGTTGATATTATTATGCTGCAAGAGACACTGGGTATTGTTGATTCTATTAAACAAACCCTATTGACAATCAGGCCCAGATGGCAATTCCATGCACTGGATGCCATTGGCAGAGCTTGGGGTTTAGCCATCGGATACAATCCTCAGAAAATAAATGTATCTGCCACCTGGGGAGGAATGGGCTTTATAGGTATGGATCTCTTCTCAGCGGAGCTAGGGGAGACCTTTAGTATTATCAATGTTTAGGGCCCTTGCTAAAGGAGAGAGGATTTCTGGTAGTTTTTTCTTGGATTAAATACGACAAGTATGGACCAGTTCATCATAAGGGGTGACCTAAATTACTCCATTGGATATGGGGAATCTTTGGGATCTCATGCCCAAGTTGACCCCCTATCTAATTTCTTTAAGGATATTATGGGTCAGCATCAACTTGTAGACATCCCCATGAATAAGCCTATGCCTACTTGGAGGAACCGGAGAGTAGGGGATGCTGCCATGGCTAGAAGACTGGACAAATTTATGATCAAAATCTCCTTGCTTCAAAGACTAACCAGATACAGATAATGGGCGGGGTCAGGAGGAAAATATGATCATTCCCTTATTTACTTGGAGATTCTTGGACCTGATGCCAAGCCAAAGGCACCTTTCAAATTCAATCATGTCTGGCTCCAAGACAAGGGTTATATAAGAATTGTGAAGGACTATTGGGCCACCCACCTTATTACAAATCATGGAATAGTTGTAGAAGGTTTCTGCCACAACCTTTCTTAGATAAAACAATTAACCATGATCTGGGCAAAGGAGAAGAAGATTAAGGAAGATCAGAAGATTTCAGCCATGAAGTAGAGTTGGAATTATTACTGGATGACAAGAATCTCCGCTTTACCTCAGCTGCTGAGAAGTCCAGGCTGATTGAGCTAGAGATGCAAAAAGACCAGATTCTCAAGGAGAGGGAAGAATCATGGAGACTGAAGGGCAGGGCCATATGGCTAAAGTTCGGAGATGGGAACACCAAATTCTACCAAAATTTTGCCAAGGGAAGGAAGACTTCAAACACAATTTGGAAAATGCCCCTTCTTGATGGAGAGCAAGCTGATAATTTCTGAAAGCTCTCTCTATTGGGCACCTCTCACTTTTGGACTTTGTTCAGGTCGCCACAGGAGGCAAATCTTGCAGATATCATACAAGTGGCAGGACTATTCCCTCGGATGGCAGGGGAGGAAGAAGCAATTGAATTAAGTGCACCTGTCACTCTAGAGGAACTTAAGGGGGTTTTAAGGTGGTTCAAAAAAGACAAAAGCCTGGGCCCAAACAGGTGGACTATCAAGTTCTATTTGGCTTTTTATGATATATTGGCCATGGATCTTCTTTAGGTTGTGGAAGAATGCCGATCTACAGGTAGATTGTACAATTCCATCAACTCTACCTGCATAGCCCTCATCCTGAAATCGGATTCCCCTGCCTCCTTTGATGAGTTCCGGCCCATCTCCCTCTGCAACTGCCTATATAAGATCATCTCCAAAATCATTACAAATCGCATCAGGCCCATCCTATCTCAGCATATCCTCCCGGAACAATTTTCATTCCTTGAAGACCACCAGATTCATGAAGCTGTTGGCTCTGCTTAAGAAGCCATCAATTCCATTCAAACTCATAGACTAAAAGGTATCATCCTCAAAATTGACCTGGCCAAGGCTTTTGATCATGTAAACTAGCTTTATATCAAAATGCTTCTCATCCACTTGGGCTTCCCCCTTTTATTTACCAATTGGATAATGCCCTACATATCAACCCCTTCATATAGCTTGTTCATCAATGGCTCTACCTCTCCTTTCTTCCATGCTGAAAGAGGACTTAGGCAGGGCTGCCCACTTTCACCCCTCCTCTTTTTTCTTGTCATGTAATGCCTGAGTAGACTCATTTACCATGAGAAGCACAATGGTAGATTTTTAGGTCTAAAGATTACTGATCAGTGTTACCTGACTCACCTCATGTTTGTGGATGACATTCACATTTTCCTGGACGGAAGCATTCATGATTCAACCACTCTGGATAAGATCCTTGCCATCTTCTACAGATCCACAGGTATGATGGAAAACCACAAAAAATCCTCTATGTCATTAGCATACACATCTGCACAAGAATCCAATCTTGCCTTGCAGCGATTCCCATACAGCCCTCGACCTCTGGATCAGGGTTTCAAATATTTAGGTTTTTGGATCAAGCCCTTGGGACACAAGATAGCGGATTGGACCTGGCTGATATCCAAATTTGAGAAGAGCATATCTCACTCGAACCATCACTTTCTATCCATAGCGGGAAGGCTACTGCTCATAAAATCCATTCTAGAGGCTACCCTTGTATATTGGATGGCTTTAGCTTGGATACCTAGAGGTATTCTAGCCTGCCTCAAGCAAATTTGTTGCAGATATCTTTGGAATGGAGGGCAGGATAAACGCGTTTTTGCATGGATTAAATGGGATAATATTGCTATGCCTAAAAAGTGGGGAGAATGGGGTCTTAGAGATCTATCATCTTTTGCACATGTGCTGGCCACAAAAATGGGATGGACATTACTTACTAAGAAAAATATTTGGACATCGATCTCGTACCACAAATACATCTGGCCTCTATAGATCATGGATTGGATTCGAATGCCAGGCTGGAACAGAACAGGCATCTCATCAGTATGGAAGGCTCTACTATGCTCACTCCCCCTCATTTGGAGCCATTTTACTTGGAGGATAAATGATGGAACTAGGGCTCGCATTGGAATGGACCCTTGGATTGGTGGAGGGGGCAGATGTTATCTTCTTCGGGAGCTTATTCGAACACTTGAACAATAGAACATTAAAGTAATTGCCCACATTGCAGACCAAAAAAATTCAATCCTTTTCTCTCAAGCATGGAAAATAGCCGCACAGTTAAAGCTGCCACCTATCTGGCACCACAGTTGGGACGACTACACTAGCGCATTGAGTGAATCCCACATCTGCATCAAGGATGGCCTAGATGAGCTAATGTGGAGCAAGGCCGAATCTGGGTTCTAGACTCCCAAAGAAGGATACTTGTGCTTGATTACAAACAAACAACCAGAAAGCATTCAGATATGGTGGAAGCACAATTGGCACTTAAAGACTGCTCCCCGGACCAGACTCTTTTTCTGGTGCATACTTTGTCATAAGGTCCCTACAGGAGACTTGCTTATGTACAAATATGTGCATGGTCCCACCTGGTGCATTCTATGAAAATAGCAATCCGAATCATCGAATCATCTTTTCCTCTTCTGCAATATCACAAAACAAATATGGAATGGTGTGGCCAATGATATTAGATTTATGGGAACATGGGAAGGAGGAAATATCACATCAGCTTAGGAAGTCTGGAGCCGAACACATGCTGGATCTAGCCTCCCGTGGCTTCCTCTCATCATTTGCTGGGCAATTTGGCTGGTAAGGAACAAGATGATCTTTGAAAATGGCCTGATCTGCTGGTGATCAATTATTACCAAATCATTGTTTCTTATCACGAATTGCCTGAATTTACTCCTCCTCGTACTTGCAGACTCATAGCCCTTGATCCCATAGGCCACTCCACTCCATGGGAATTTTTCGATGGAGCTTCCCAATAACATGGATGTGTGGGTGGTTTCATTCTATATATATCAGATTAGCATTATTTCAAAGTCAAGATGGGCCTAGTAGTAGGAAAGAACAACTACGCAGAACTCATATCTCTTCGCCATCTTATGAATTTTTCTTTAAATCGTGATTGGAGAAAGTTATAGATATATGGTGACTCAAATATTATTATAAATTGGATCAATCAGAATACTAGATGTCACGCTCACACACTCATAAATTTGCTAGATGAAGTATTTCATCTCAAAGCACAATTTGACTCCATACTTGTTCATCATATCGACAAGGAGCATAACCACAGTGCCGACGGATTACCCAAGGAAGCCATGCACCTTCCAAGAGGATAGTGGATAATCCAAGAACATAGGGGCACCTCACATTGTTAGTACTACCACAGGCCTTATATAGATCAAATCTACCATCAGGTGGATGGTCACTAATTTTTTGAAGGATTATCGATCATATAATGATGATGTAGATATTTTTAGTTTTATTTATGATCAACACCCTATGAGGTGTACATATGTATATATAGAACACTATTATAGCATCATCCTATGTGATGAATTTTTTATTTTTGACACAGCATCATCCTGCGTAATGATTTTTTGATATTGACACAGCCATATACATGAATGGTTTCTAGATATTATAGATATATGGACACAAACTGCATATGCTGAATAGCATATACTACATGTAATTTTTCACCATATTAATGAAATATTACAATTTTTTTGGCGGAAAAAAAAAATAAATTATGTTTTCACTATTACCTAGGGTAAATACATCATGTAAATGGCCTCTATGACTTGTAATGAATCATTTTACTTAAGTTAGGGATGAGTCACTTTGACCACCGTACACTTTAGCTATTAGTTCAGTTTTTGTTGCAACTACTCCTCCTCTCATGGATTTGACCTCTAAGGCTAGGATGAGTTGTTTTGAGGCCTATATTATGTAATTTCTCAGTCATTCTACAATTTGGATGCCACTGGATATTGTATTAGTGTTTCATACATTGGCATGAAATATATTAGATGAGTTGTAGCTATTTTGGTGGGATTCCTATGGCATAGGATTTTGATATTGTTTGTTCTTCAGGTTCATATGTATGAATATTTTTTGCCATCCATGATTCATTTCGCTCTAAGTATGTTTGATTTTCAAGGTGTGATAAGCAGAATTCATCTTGTATGCTCTGTTTTGGGAAAATCAACATAGATTGTTTCATTTCTTCAGTTTAAAAAGAATTCCCAATCTCATGCTCTTTTAGCACCTCACTAGTCTAAACCATCTCATCACTATACTACCAAGTGTTAAAGTAACTTGCCTACCTTGCCCCATCAGATGTCTGCAATTTTAATTCTCTTTTTCCCTGACCTAGTTCGCTCTCTGAGCTAATTCACTCATCTAGTGAATACCCCAATCAAAAATAAAATCAAACAACCCAGAGCTACTATACCTAGCCTAAAACCCTAATCCATCCAGCCCTCTCAGTTGTGATCCTTTGGAGAGATCCCTCTCTAGCCTGGTAATGTTGTCTACCAAGTCAAAATATTGGTCTATGCTTACCTCAATTGGACCCTTCCTCAACCTTGGAGATCTGGATGAGTTATAATAAAAGGAAAAAATAAAAATGTATATACACATTTGCTTAGTTTTAATCAAAAACCTTATAAAACATCAAAAATCCTTCTCTTGCTATCATGGCTCCATTTCTGGTTGATATTACAACCTATAATTAAGGAGAGGTGGTAAAATTACTTCATTCTCATTCTCACTCTTAAAAAAATATTTCGATGTCCATGTTACGTAACATAATATTATATCAACCTTAGAGAAATATAAAATAATTAAAGGTAACGAAAAAAAAAAAGAAAAAACAAATCTTATATTTTCATCTTTGAGTGAGACGAGGATATATAATTCTTATACTTTTTAAAAATATTTCAAAGATCATATTAACTAATACATTTCAAGATCTCTTAGATATATTTTAGAGTGGATCTCATCGAACCCCTCCACCTCCACACCCTAGTGAAATCCCAAAAATCGACAATATGTCTGACCTGTTCTCTTATTTGGATGCATAAACCCTCCAACTCTCCCCTTCCTTAGATAACCCTCGACCTTCTCGTAATTTGATATGCATGACTTGATATCTTCTTGATTTCTGTCTTCAAGATAAAAAAATGATTCACTCTAACCTTAATGATTTCCAATAAATTTCCCTCCAAGAAATTATTATGGCTAATCATGAAATGAATGAAGACAATTATGAAATAGAGAATATAGATATTAAATCCCTAGATCTCTGAAGATAGTGTAAGCATGGAAAGGTAAGGATCCTATGTAAAACCTTATATAAGCCACATGTTAGCCCAAAACCCCATATTAACCCCTAGATGTTGAGTGATTACATTTCTGTTGTTATATTCTTATGTAGTCTAGAACCCTTGTCATCCCATTTTATTATAGTTGTATCCTTTGTATCCCATATATATACTAAGAAGACCTAGCCTTAGGATAATCAAATATTATCTTATTCATTGTGTTTATTGTATAAGGAGGCTTCCCACTCAAATTGGACTATAATTATTGATTTCATATCATTGTTAAGGTGCAAGGATCATAAAATCCTAATTCCATCGTTGAACACCAAGTAAAAATTCTTACCAAAGACTATCTAAAATATCATTTCCAAGTCTAGAACCAAAGCTTGGGTATGAAAAATTATGGGCTCGCCTTCGAGTTTAGATGAATCCATTTATATACTCCCCTAAACTTCACAAAGAGGCATAAATGAAAGCTAATAGATATTCTAGAATAGGTAGGAGAAATGTGAGTTAGCTCTGACCATATTAACTTGATTTCATAGGTCTTCCATCAACTACCCCACCTCCCAAATGAAAGTCATCTCTTAGGCCATAAGGGGCCTTAATTGCAAGAGAAAGTAACAGATCCAAAAAAATAAGTGGTTCTTATATCATCAAACTTTTATGATGATTAAATAAATTAAATGCTCCAATGAATCCATAGAAGGGATAGCCTTAAAATGGGGAAGAGTTTGTCAATCCATAACTATTGTTGCATAAATACAAGCAAGGGTATTTCCATATTCTAGAGTTCATAAGAAGTTACCATTTTAGACATGTTCATGATCTACAATGTTCTAATAACCAAGTTTCAATTCATAGGTTCAGCGAAAACTTGCTTCCTCTCAAATGGATATAGTCTCACATTTCCAAAAGACAAATAATATCTTTTCAAAACCATTGTTCACTTGAAGGTCCTCCTAGCATATACTCTTTGGATCGTTGGTGAAGACTTCAATGTCATTAAATCCCTCTTAGTGAAAATAAGGGAATAAGAAAATTAGAAGTAGAAACTAGCCTATTTGAAGATCGCATGCTCTCTAATAATATAGTAGGACTCAAAAATATTAATGGAAATATCACATCGAAAAAATGAAGGGGAGTTTCCCAACAAATTGCATCTAGATTGGGTATATTTTTAATCATTGAAAGGATCCTTGCTTGGGATATCTTCCTTGAAGCCTCCATTCTCCCAAGAAACAAGTTAGATCACTATCCCTTTAATTTAGAAATAGAAATTAGAGATAGCCCCCAAAACAAACCATTTAGATTTGAAATTTTCAGGTTATCTCATCTATAATTCGAGGAGAAGATACACGAATGGTGGTTTGAAGAAGAAAATCTAGAGGGATTTTCCCTGTCTTTTATTTAGAAAGCACTAAAATATGTTAAAGGGAAACTAAAAAAATTGAACAACAAGGACTTTAGAAATATTTTTCTATGTAAAACGAATTAGAAGTTAAGATGTTGGAAATTCAACTAGAATATTTGAGAATTTAATTCAAGAAGAATCACACACTCTAACATAGTTTTAGGTGTGACTGGAGTAGCAGGAATCCCTCTAAAAATATAAATATAAGATCCACTAGCTAAAAGAAGGAGAAAAAAACACTTCCTTCTTTTACAAACCTATGCTCATTGTATATCCTTTTTGATAAAAATAGAAGGAATAAAACTTCAATATCACATTGAAACAAAAGTTGAGGTAGTTGAATACTAGGGAAACCAATCTTATACCAACTAGAGAACATGAGATACAAATAACTTTTCAATGCATCCCCTCTCCTGTCACTAGAGAACAAAATGAGGCACTTCTATGTAGCATTCCAAATGAGGAAGTGGAAAAGAACATTAAAGGTATGAGAAGAAATAAAGCTGGAGGTCCTCATGGATTCACCAAAAAAATTTACATGGTTGTTGGCTGACCATTTTTTAGGATCTCTAGCTAGTTATTGACGATTCCAAATTTTCTCTCTCTATTCTACTAGACTTAGATGCCAATTTTCTTACGTTGGTACCCAAAAAAGACAAGGATGGATATCTTAGTGTCTTTCGACCCATAAATTTATGCAATTTGGTATCTAAAGTCATAAAAAAGGTCATTCTCAATTGTCTCAAACCCATTTTACTAGCCTTGATATCTCATAAAGAAATGTGGTACATCAAAGACCATCAAATATTTGATGGGGTAATAGTTTAGCATGAGGTCATCAATTCCTTGAAATATTCTAAAAATTTGAAGATGATCTTAAAACTCGACCTATCAAAAGCCTTCAACAACCTCAATTGTTCCAAACTCTTCTACATTCTCTCTACTTTTGATTTTTCACCTGAATGGAACCCTTAGATCCAAGCAATTATCTCCTCATCATTTTTATCTATCCACCTAAATAGTTCCCCCATAATATTTTTCTCTCTCCCAAGGTATCAAGCAAGTGGAACATATTTGCCTCTTCCTTTTCATATTATTTGTAGAAGTTTTAGGTAATGTTGTGAGATTTATCATCTCTCAGCAAAAGGTGAAGGGAAATAGACTCCTCAGAGAAGATATTTTGATTTCTCATCAATAGTTTTTGGACAACACAATGTGCATGGGAGTGAATATTTCTAAGGTACTTCACTCTACTCTAGAAAAGAAATCCCAAGCCTTGTGTATGGACATTCAAATTTTGAGATAACAAGTTTTCTTTTTTAATATTCCTTTAGTTCTGCAAAATCACATCACTTGACTTCTAAAACAAACTCCCCTCAATATACTTGGGTGGCCACCTTGTGAATAGCTCCATGAAAATAAAGTTATAGTTAGAAATTATAGGAAAATATGGTAGCAAAATATCTAGTTGGATGTTCCAATCTCATTACATCACAGTCTGGTTAGTCCTTCTTAATTATGTCCTTCACGTTTTTTCATTCTACCATCCATTTTCCATGACGAAGCCTTCCCACATTCTCAACTCCCACTATGTAATTCAATGCTCGCTTCTTTGGAGAGGAGACAATAAAAATAGAAAATGGGCTCCAGTAGTCCAAGAGAAATTATGGAGGCCCAAGCTTGGTATTAGACTTGGAATTTGGGAAATAGCTACTTTAACCATGGCAACAAGAGCTCAAATATCATGACTACAGCTCTAGGGAAGGGAATGCTTATGGAAAAATATTTGGAATTTAAATTTTATGGTAGTGACTCCCTAAAGCAACTCATCATGATTCCCTTCACTTAGGTTGGGTCCTTAATTTGGAAATTATCCAAGAAAGGAATTCAAATTATTCAAAAACACTGATTTTGGAAACTACGAGATGGGAAAATGACTTTTTTTTGGAAATTCATGACAAAAATTGTCTAAATGTATTGAAAATCTATATATTGACACACTCAATACTCACATGGTAGAAACAAATGGACTAAAAGTTGCAGATTGCTATACAACTAATAAGACTCACTAACAATGAATAAAATGAGTATCCCAAGACCATTAGATTCCCAAGCTAGATGAAAATGCATGGTTAATATTTTATAGAGATATTCAAGAGTGTAATATGTCTATTTCTAATCACCAAGGTAAATTAAGATGAGGATATAGATCCATGGGATATTTTAAAATCAAGGAGGCTTATAGTATGGGAGCCAGGTTTCAAGAGCACTCTAAGTAAGCTATATGGAAATTGATATCAGGCCAAAATCTTTAACTAAAGTTCCCCTTATTCCCATGGCTACCTATGTAAGGAGATAATTCTAACATGGGAATAATGTCCTCAAATGAAATTTCACTAAGCCATCCCATTGTTTCCTTTGAAAATTTGAGGTTGAGAACTACAAGCACCTTTCCCTCATCTCTTTGTACCATCTTGGAATAAACCATGTGGGGCAACGATTGCAATATAGAAAGTATTCTTCTCACAATTTATCATTGGCAATAGAGTCCCTTTAAAAACCCTATCCTCAACTATATTTGGTCCTCTCGAGGAATTCTTTTGGACTTTATGGGAAGAAGACATCACCATATTTTCCAAAAGCTCTATTTTCTATTCGAATCACTCTAGAATATCATCATGGAGAACATCAAATAATCAAAGAAACTACTGTTATGCACTCTTAGACAACCCAAGACTGCAAAATGAATGGTAATGAAACCACTATTATCTCCTATTGGAGCATTGCTTTGATTCCTTAGTCCATTCCCCCCCCCCCCGTTTTCTTTCCCTCAAGCCCAAGTTCTTGGATTACACAAATTTAACTAGCACAACCACATTAATAATTATGGTTGATATACATTGATTAGCGTATATATATCACATGCACAACCACATTAGTGAAGGAGGTTGATATACGTCAACAGACATCAATGATCCAGATTTAATATTAACATTAATATTAATGGTCCAGATTTGATTTTAATATTGATATTAATATTAATGTTGAAATTAATATTGATATCATTAATATTAATATTGATAAATATAGCATAACAAAAATAATAGTAATTTTACCAAAATAACTATTAATGCATAGTAATTATATAATAAACCCAATGTTAATAATTATTATTAGAATTTTCCTATTCACACAATTTTGGTCACAATGCAACATTGGATATATTTTTGTACCATTCCAATGTCACATTATTAAACCCTAATATAATTCCATAAGATTATAATACCCGATATAATAAACTCTAAGATTAATATTATAAACCCTAACATTAAACTCTACTATTGTAAATTGAAAAACCAATATTATACCCTAATATAGCAAACCCGTTATCAAACCCTAATTTTGTATTGTCACAATGCGATGTTGGATAAATTGCAATGTAGTGTAACAATGTGACAATGATTGTCAAATTGTTGCATTGCAACATTGGATAGACTTTTGTACCATTTATAATGTCACAATATGAAACCCTAATACAAAACCCTAACATTATAAAACCCAATATAATAAGCCATAAGATTATTATTGTAAACCTTATATATTTTTGTACCATTTCCAATGTCAAAATATTAAGCCATAATAAAAGAACCCTAACATTATAAAACCCAATATAATAAACAATAATATTATTATTGTAAACCTTAAGATTTTAAACCACATGTTTAATATCTTAAATCCTAGCTTTATATGCCCTATATTTAATATGATAAACCCCAATATTAATAATGCTAACCCTAGCCATCCACAATAAGCCTCCATGGTCAACCATCATGTAATATCCCTCCTTGTTATAGTATTGTTTCGATTTGACTAAGCTATATTCGATAAAATGGCGGGAAAGACACGGGGAAAAAATATTGGAAAAAATATTTATTAATAAATAAATGAGACGTATGTATTTGAGAATGAGACACCTAGAAATGAGATGCTTTTCATGCCTTTATGATAAGAATTCTAGATGAAATTATAGATGAGTTTAATGGATTGGAGATAAATATCCATTAACTTTTTTAGTTGGAGAAAGATGCCAAACATAGAAAAGCATAAAAGCTCTACGGGAGAGAAAGGTGGTACTTTATGAAAAAGCCTAGGAAAGTGGATAAGAAAAGGTCCACAAAGTGGGATGCCTCTAAAGGAAACCCTATCAATAAGGAAAGGTATTAAATACCTATTGAAGGCAATCAACTTGGGGGTTTGATTATGGGAAAAAGCCCTCAGCGAGGGGGAACTGAAGGTGTTGTTCGTGGTTGGGTGGATATTGTGCTCATTTAGTATGATCTGTGGAAATTAATTGGTCAGAATATTTGTGCTTAATTTCTTTGTGATTATTCTAGTATGAAATTGAAATAATCTTGTAAATGTTTATAAGTGGTTGGCTATGAAATCTATGTATGAATGATATGTGATCTAATTTATAAATAGTGGAGATAGTTTGGTGAACACATAATGTGATAGGTTTTGTAATTAGTAAAAGGAATAGGATTTTATTATAGAGAAGTAAAATAATATGTAAATTATGTTGTATTCCAATGATTTTGCAAATGATAATATGTTAGGATTATAGTTAAATAAATGGATAGGACTTTGTGATGCAAGTGGTATAATATGTATATATTGCAATAATGTTTGTGTTAGAGTGAGAAAGATAGGATTAGAGGAAAATTGTAATTACTTTATCATAAGCATTTTATAATAAATACTATTGACCAAGAGAAATGCATAAGGTCTATGAATGGGAATTATTTAAGATATATATATATATTAATATATATATATATATTATATATATATAAGGGATGTTGGAATGTTGAATGTAAAAGTTTAAGGATAGATTTTGGCCAAAGGTGGAATGAACTTGTGTGAAGTTACATTATGGAATATAAGAAACGATTATTATTCTTTTAAATATCAAGCTATTCCATTGCAAAAACAAAATTATATAGTGTTAACATATGAATGTAAGGAACTTGGTAATTAATAGAAAAGGAATCAACTTCATGAATTTAAAGGATTATCATAAAGACAGATCTGTTAATTAAAAGTAAGGAAACGAAAATGTCAATGGGATAGATGAGACATTGAAAATTTTTAAAGAGAAGGAAAAAACCATTAGCCTAAAGGAAGAGAAGCCTGGAACTTTCCAATTCTTACTGCCATGGCTTACTTGGTAGCAGTAAAGAAAACATATAGAGAAGGGAAATTATCCACGATATAATGTAAGGGAAATAGCCACTCAATGTGATGCATGAGGCACAGTTAAGAAATAAAAAATTTAATCATATTTAGTTGAGAGTGATATAACCAATAAGAAGATATGTATGCTCAAACTATAGATCAACTTACTCTACATTGAAATTGGTACTTGGGTAATTCACAACAGTTGTTATGCATTTATGAATGGATAGAGTTTTAGTAAGGGTAAATTTACAAGGGTATATCATATAAGATTGAAAAACTACCTCAGATACACTACAATGGAAGAGAGAATTCGACCTAAATTCAAGTTATGAGTACACAACTTAGAAATTAAATTAAATATGTATACATGCCACAAAACAAGGAATGATGACAAAAAAAATTGTGGGTATTAAAAATAAATCGAAAGGGAAAAACATACATATCACACCCAATAAGTATATTAAAATGTATGATAAGAGCGAGTAGAACTCTAACAAATAATATTAGACATTTACTCTTCTTTCTAGTTAATATATGATAACCATGCATCAGAGACTTTAGTATTGAAAACCATGAATTGACATTCAGAAACATACACTGTAAAAATGAGATAGAAGCAAAAATAAACCATATACAACGCATGTTGGAGGTGAAAAGACAATTTAAATTACAAGTATTAGTAATAATTACAATACAAGTGAACTAGGATCACATAATTGAGGGACTTAGCTCAGAATTTATCCCTTAAGAAACATCAGTAACCATAAATGGTTACCATACTCTATCTAGGCAAAGTTAGCTCAACAATGCACTACAGACCAGCTCCGATAGTAGCAAATCGCATGGTAAGAAAATTGGGAAAGGGTCGACCTGGGAAAAAAAGAGGTTTTGCAATTAGCATCGACACAAAAACTTTAGCTAACTAGCCAGGTGGACATGGTTATTACCTATAAGAAATGATAGAAAAAGAGAAAAGGGTAATTAGTTTTGAATTAAAATATTTTAATACGCAAAACATAAATATCTCATGAAATTGTGAGGAAACAAACTTAGTTGCTTTTAGTTTTCAGGAAGGAAATATTTCAGGGCAGGTGTTGGAATTCCTAGAGAGGTTTGCAAACACCCACAGCTCTGCTACCTATACCAATCCAATATATAAATGGGTAGTAATAGTGGACGAAAATGAAACCAAGGAGATAAGTACTTAGGAACTAAAATGTCTCACCTGTATGAGGAAGTAAATTTGTTGGAAGAGCCAAACAAAATTATGATTGATTACTCTTGCACATAACCATACAACTAGGTTCACTACTATCATTAACACAACTCTTTCTCCACTAGGAATAAAGTATTTTTCCTCTGTGGGAGCGCCACCATAAAAATAAATAAATAAATAAATAATAATAATTTATTAAAAAGGAATAAGCCAAATCTCTGGGCCAAACTTAATAAATACAAGAGATATATGAAGGCTTTATTCTCAACATGTTAGTAAACCTAAAAAATTAAATAATCTATAAGTACGTTAGGGAAAGTGTACACACTGAAGCTGATATCGTCAGAGGAGTTGGGTAATGGGTCTCAAAAATCCCCAATATTGTCATCGTGCCCTCAAATCTGCAACTTGGATGGGTGAAAAATATAACACCACATCATTACCCAAGCTACTATCTTCATGAACAAATAAATAAGCTACATTCACCTTTGTAATGCCCTAATATAAGGTATGTTAACAATACAATATGTAGTAGGGTTTGATTGATAATGAATTAGCAGGTAACTATAGTGAAGGCGAAGCAATGACACCTACTGAATGTGGTGACGAGCCATGGCTTCAATTCGATGTCTCGTCCAACTTCTAGGATCCTATAACCACGTGGCTAGATGGAGAGAGCACCAAAAAACCCTTCATAGGTGGAGTTACCAAGGGCATCAATTCGAAGTCTCGTCCAACTTCTAGGATCCTATAACCACGTGGCTAGATGGAGAGAGCACCAAAAAACCCTTCATAGGTGGAGTTACCAAGGATTCATTGTAGAACTGAAAATGAATGATGGGTTGAAGAGGGTATACGGACAGGGTTTAGATCGACTAATATTTTTCATCGATTCACCTAGACCATATCCCCACTTTCCATGCTAAAGGTACTGACAAGGCAGGTGAATATCACATGGGTCTTGTACAGGTCTCCATACTAGACAGCGCAAGGAGGTCAAAGCCATGAGCACCCATTAATTCACTAATTAAGAATAAGTCCAGAGGGTATGGGTCCACAAGGAGTAAAAGGCTTGGTATGGATTACCATACCACCAAAACAATGTCAACATTGCATTAGAGAAAGAACCAAGGTGTTCACAAATAATTCACAGACTTATAATAAGAAACCATATTACATAAATTATATAATAGTGGCCAAATATATATCTATTCATTGACCATACATTCGAATGTTGATACATATGAATGTGAAATCATATACAAAATATGAATTAAAGATTGTGAGAGGGTAAAAAATAGTTCTAGTCTTAAGTATTATACCCACAAGTACCAAATCAAATTAAAAAAAAAAAATTAATTGTCTTAGTTATTTGGGAGATGTGACAAATGGTATGAGAACCTAGGTTGAACTCTCGGACCTAATGGGCAAAAAAGAGTATGGCTACAAGTCATTGAACTAGATATGTAGAATGTATTAATTTAACAACACATCATAGATATCGCTATACAGCTGAAATTAGCATAACAATCTAATTTTCAGAAACTACAATTGAATGGAATATCAAGGCTATACGTTCAATGTTGAAGTCAATGGCCAATCCGCACCGAGAAGACAAAAATTATTAAGAGTCATGGAAATTCTCAAGATCAGGTATGCTATATAAATCTTCTAGCATATTGTTATATGATGGTTGTTTATATAAAATTCACGATGAATCAAAATATTAAATTTAATATAAACAGAACATGTATTCTAAGGAAATGGAAGACATGGAAAATCATATAAATTTCCAAGTAATTTCAATCGTATCACCAACCTACCCCAGCGGGGTTGAGCTAGTTATAAATGGAGGTATGTACTCTACTAGCTTTCTTACTATCTCATTTGTAAAGCATTCAATATTTATTGGAATTTTGAAGTTGAGAATGAAAACTGATAGTACTTATGTGTATTTATGATTAAAGGGGAACATCAACCTCAATAATACCAATTCCCAAACCTCCTTTCTAGCTGTGCAGTATCATCTGCATTGTCCTTATAGTGATAGGGTTACACTCCATATGAAATGCTTCACTCTAGAAGATATTAGTATTATTGAAGAGATAAGGTGGAAATCCTTGCCACCAAAGCTTATTTGAGAATAATCGTCCGAATAGGTACATTAATTGATCTCTTCATCACTAATTGGTTGTTGCATCTTAGTATTAAAAGAAAAAACAACAAAAGAGAGATTTATGTGGGATTAGAGGAAAAGAAAAATTCCCACATGTTCTAAGTTATAGAAGTGGTTTGGGACATGATGCACAAACAACTTCTTGTCCTTGTGATACAAAAACTATACGTAATAACCATTATTTTCCAACCTAACTAAGGGTATGTGTAATCTAATGATATGATCCACTTTTGATTCAGATTTAAATAGGAACGCAACAAATTACAAAGATAACCATAAACACAGAGATGCAGCGGAAATAATACTTCATTTCATTAATGTAAAATACTGAGATATGCTTACAAACAACAATGCAAATAAACCAGCTAGGGCAATAGTAGCTTATCTTTGAGAAGAGATGTGGCAGCTACATGCCTCTGAACTGTGTTACAATGAGGCTCGAAGGCCTATTTATTGTTGAGAAATAATGGAAATCCCTAAACATGCAAAAACCTAAACCTAGAAGATGAAACGCCAAACTATGGGCCCCGTTTGGGTAAATTCTCACATCAACTTCTCGGGGTCGTAACTTTGGCATACGATCTTTGTTTGACATGAAAAATATCTCGTTAGAAAGATCTACCCGAGAACTATGACTTTGGAAAGAGAAACATTTGTCCATGGACCCATGTTGCTCCTAGTTTTCCCAAAAAACGTTGTTTAGGGCCTCAAAACAGCTCCAAAAGTTCACGTCCCGATAAACTACTAAAAACAGTAAATTGTGCTACAATTAAGGAAACTGAAAAGCTGAAAGAAATAATGGTGGGGTCTAAGTGGACCTGGCAGGTAGCCACCAATATCTACCTATATCATTCCTCCCACCTTAGGAAGAAATGGTCCCCATTGCGTTGAGTTCCTCCATGAGATAAGGAAACTTCTATTGAACTTGGTCCCTGGGGAGCCACTTGCCCTGGTGAAGGAGTTGGCCTGCATTGACAACTCGATACAATTGGATATTCTGTTGGCGAGTGTGCTTTATTTGTGTGTCCATCATTCGATCAGTTGCAGCTTGTTGCATGCAATTTGGATATAACTCTATGCGCATGAGCTGTTCTGGAATGTTAGATGTGTCTAGTAATGGTGGAAAGTATGGCCAAAGGCAGCCCACATTGAACATTGGGTGCAGGCCAAGGAACGGGGGAATGCTAAGCTCAAATGCATTATCTCCCACAGCCTTGGTAATGGTGTAAGTACCATATCGGAGTGGACTGATTTTTTGATATGCTCCGTTAAGACGTTCCTCTTGCAAATGCAACCAGAGTTTGTTGCCCACCTAAAACTTGTGTGGCACATGATGTTGATCATGTCACTACTTGTACTTGGCATTTGATTTCTCCATAATGTCATGGTCTTGTTGGTGAATATGTTGGATGTGCTCAATGAAGCTTTTTGCCTTATCTATTTCGGACTGGACATGAGCTGAATCTGCGTGAGTAGCTACAAATGGTATGGCCATATCAATGGGACATAGTGGATGGAATCCCAATCCCACCTAAAAAGGGTTATGGCGAGTTAAGCTATGGGGAGCCCAATTGTAGCTATGCTAAACATAGGGGAGGCTCTCGTCCCAATGCTTTGAGTTGTACATGCGCAAAATGTGTATGATCATCCTATTGAGAACCTCTGCCTGGCCATCAGTTTGAGGATGGAAGGTTGTGGACTTAGTGAGTTTGGTGTCGATCATTGACCAGAGACTGGACCAAAATGTACCGAGGAACCTGCTGTCCCGATCTGAGATGATAGACTGTGGGATCCCAAAGTGTACCCACACTCATTCAAAGAAGAGTTTAGCAATGGCTTCTACTGTGATATTCTTCTTGCAGGGAGCCATAATGGCCATCTTTGAGAACCTGTCGATAACCACAAAAACACAGTCATTTCCATGCTTAGTGGAAGGAAGGCCTAACATGTAATCCATGGAGATGGATTCCCAAGGTCAACTAGGGGTAGGTAGCGGGAGATAGAGGCCTTGCTTCTTGATGGTCAGTTTGGCAATGACGCGGGAAGTGCATGATATGATGTACTTCCCGATATCCTGTCAAAGATTCGCCCAATATAAATACTTCTGCAGTACTGCCACCATTTTCTCAACCTTGAAACGTCCAGCAGCCTGACTGTAGTGTGCTTCCCAAATCATCTTGGCACGCTCACTTGAAGGAACAAAAAGGTGACCCAAGTGGCATAACAAGGCATCTTGGAGGTGAGAATCTGGAACATGCTGACCCTCCAAGAGTTTCTGGTATGTGTGGCTGAATTCTAGATCTTTTTTGTAGAGAAATAGCCAATCAGAAGTCTTGTGCCCAAAAGAGTTGAGCATAGTGGTTAATGCCATGATTGGTGGTCGACTGAGGCAATTTGAAAAATTATTGCTGCTGCCCTTCTTATACTTGATATTCAAATGGAACTGTTGCAGGTATGTGGACCACTTTTGATGATGATCATTTTGCAATTTCCCTTGGGTCTGTATCAACTGCAGGGGTCGGTGGTATGTGTGGATGACCTTTTCCTTCCGCAAAATGTAATGCTTCCGTTGTCGCCAAACTTGCACACTAGAATACATCTCTTTGTCATAAGTAAAAACTCCACAATGAACAAGAAAAGATGGCTAGATATATTTTCTAGCTTCCTTTAGGGATTTGGTTAAGCCACTTCCCACGGTTTAATAGGCAACTTTTCCGCCTAGTAGCTTATGAGGTACATAGAGAGGGAGGACATGAGGGGCATCTAGGCTTCCATAAATCCTAACATAGGTGAATTATTCCTCTAAAAACCATTTACCTATAGTTATAATGTCATCCAAAGCTTCTCTTGAAAACCTAGGAGGTTTTTCATCAAAAATGACTTGGTACAAGGGTAACATAATTCCATGGTATATTTTATAAAAATGGGGCTGGTAATTGGACTCCCAGAGGATTTTATGGTAAATATGGATTGGGGTAGGGTCTTGAAGGGTCCATTTCCACCCCATAGATGGAAAGTCAGAGGTGAAAAGCCCTATGTCCATAATATAAGCACTCATGTAGAAAGGGGGCATGATTATGGTAGTAATACTGTGTTTGCTTTGCAAGGATAGGATCTGGGAGACTAGATTGTTGCATAGGATAGTGGAATAATGCATAATATAGGCTTCAGAGGTAGCCTCCATTAGGGGAACCCATTCTATTGTGAATTTCTATGAATTAGGTTTCCCAAATAGTCTACACATCATTGCAACAATGTGACAATGAGGAACAACAAGGGATGAAAGAGAATACATACCCTTTTCTCCACATTTATCCTTGCTTGGCTCATGCCTCCACTCCCTTATTGGGTCTGACTAAAATTCATTTTCCACAGAAAACTTCTGAAGAAACTGCACATTATGGATTTTGTGTGGCTGTGGACTGTGTCTGAAAGTGTCCCATTGTGATATGCCATTGGATGCCCGTGTTGAGCAAGGACTGCCCAATAGCATAGTCAGAGGCATCTGTCTCGACCTCAAATGGTTGTTGCAAGTCTAGTAATGCGAGCACTGGTGTCGTGTAGAGGTGATCTTTCAACTCTATGAATGCCTTCTATTGAGATTCAGACCAAAAGAAATTTTCTTTCGCTCCTCCGTTGGTGACTTGACTCAAGGGCCAAGTGGTATGTGAAAATCCCAACACAAACCTGCAGTAGAAGTTGGCAAGACCCAGAAAGTTGCAAAGCTCTGTCAAAGTGGTCGGAGATAGCCAATATCGAATGACTTGGATCCTGGATGGATCCACTTACACCCCCTTTTCATCAATAATGTATCCCAGATACTAAACCTGGGTGATGCCAAAAGTGCATTTCTCCAAATTGGCACATAATTTGTGTTGCCGCGGTGTTTGGAGAACCTATTGGATGTGGTAGAGGTTCTCTTGCAAACTTTGGCTGAAGATCAGGATATCATCCAAGTATACCACTACAAATGAGTTGGTGAGTGGCCGTAAGATGTCATACATTAGCCTCATGAAGGTTGCAGGAGCATTTGTCAATCTGAAAGGCATAACCAACCATTCGAAAAGGTCCTCCTTGGTTTTGAAGGTACTTTTCCACACATCGTAGGTTTCGATTGGTACCTGGTGATATCCTGACTTCAAATCGATCTTGCTGAAATATTTTTCCGCCTTCAGTTGGTCCAAGAGGTCATCAATCCATGGGATTGGGTACCTATTACGGATAGTGATCTTGTTCAGTGCCCGATAGTTAATACAGAGTCTCCGAGTCCCATCCTTCTTCTATACCAACACAATTGAGCTCCCACAGGGTGATGAATCTGGACGGACGTGACCTTTCTGCAGCAGATCCTGAATTTGCCTCTTGATTTCATCATTCTCTAGAATGGAGTGCTGATAGATTGGTCCATTGGGCAGTAATGCACGTGGGGTCAAATTGATGGAGTGATTGACCTGATAGTGCAGAGTGTTGTAGATCTAACCCAAGAAATATATGATAATAGAAATAACCCAATAAATAACAAGATTAGAATAGATAGAAATGCTTCTTTATTATCAAACCCTTAAGGTAGGGCAACACCATACATTCACTCCTTAAGGAAGGAGAACACTCCACAAGCCATATGCCTGTTCATACAAGAATACTTCTCTTCATATCTCTCCATGTGGAGTCTCTAGCCTCTATATAGCCTCATACATACAATACCATGCATCATTACCATGGTTTCCTCATACCATCAACTAATACCATGGGCCCCTTACATTATTATTAACTACTTGTGGTCCTTACATGACATGGGTTAACCACCTTATTTATTACTATGGCCCATCCCATTATTACATTATTACCTTGGGTA